>MPUH01000311.1:0-67275 GCA_001970955.1 Stentor coeruleus | reverse complement strand
ATGGTGATGATACCCTCTGACAACTCGAGTTAATGAGAGCTTCTCCTTCCACTGATATATCAATTTATTATGATGAAAAGAGAGTCCGGAAACATGACTATATCAACTCTCCTGCCTTCCTGCTGATTTACAATTTTTTTACATGACATTGTCGAAGGGGGAATATCATTAGAATTCTTCTCATAAATGTCAGAAATAATAGGCCCGGGTGACATGCGCACTTTTGTTGCATGTCAATCACAAGCCTGAACATTTTTATTTATGTTTAAAAATTTATAAGCTCCTTCTCGCATAAGCGATGAGGATTTATTATGATGGGAAATTGAAATTTTATGTGAAAATTATGATTTGAATATGAATTTAATTATGGGTTTTAGAGTTGGGATAGGGTTGTGAGAAAATATGTTTTATTAGAAAATGATGTATGAAGATGGGTTATCGAGTTGTAGTTTAAGGGTTTTTTGAGTTTTGGCGTTTTTTTTTGGTGTTAAATATAGTATTTTATTTGGTTTTTAATGAAGATTATAGTTAGGTAGAGATTTGGTATGGATTTAAGTGGGTTTGATGAAGAATGTATTGGATGATTTTTAGCACCCTAATGTAAATTTTTAATAGGATTTAAATAATTAAGTTATTATGAGTTTATTTTGTATTGTGTATTTTTTAAGTAATATAATATTTTTTAGTCAATTTGATGTTTTTTATACTTAAAAAGTAAAGAGCCAACTAAGTTAAAGGAAATTGATTTTATCATAAATATAAAAAGTTGAGACTTATAAAATAAATGTCACATTATTCTCATACTTTATGTTGAGTATTATATCATAATAATTTAGGTTAAACTTTTTATTATAAATCAAATTGTATATTCAGTTTTTTGATAAAATTCTATTCTAATATAGTTTCATATGTTTTTCTCTTCAATTTTGGTCACAAATAAAAAATTCTGATATTTAAACTTAGTAACTAATTGAAATTTAAGCTAAAGTAAAAGGTAAAAAATGATTAAAAGTTCTTTTATAAAATTTAAAGTACTAAATATGTTTTCTACATAAACTATTATATATTTTATCGTTAAACTTATTTAATATAAAAGCAAATCTCTTCAAGTCCATTTCAAAAGGTAAGACTTAATTTATTATATAATGAAAAATCATTACAAATAATAGTTTTTTTAGATTATCCTATTGATAACGCCTATAAAGTATTATATTTAAAGTAAAAAATCGAAAATAGATTAACCTTTAGATAACCTTAAATATTATAAACTATAAACTCGTAAATTTTATTTTCTATATAAAAATAAAAGCTTTATATTAAAACATTTAGACTTTGTGTCTTTATATTTCATTTTAGCCTGTTAAAATACTTATATGCTGTATATAAATATGCACAAAAAGAAGCGGATTTTACTTGCCCATAAATTATATGGAAAACAAAATAAGTCAAATATGGAATCAAACAAGGATAACAAAAAACCTAGTGTATGGCAACTTTTATTATTGCCTTTATGTAGTTTTTATTTACTTCATAAAAAATATCCTCATTAGTATAAAATGCTAACTTTAAATTTTATATGAAATATTATGCCTAAGTCTAGCTTTGTTTTTCATGTTTATGACTATTCTTTAAGTTCCATAGCTTAATTTAGTTTTATTCTTAGCAAAAATTATTAGAAACACAAAAATCTTTTATAAAATTATTAACATTTTATTCTTTGATATACACAAATTTATAATAATTATCTTTCAATGGTATATAAAGTATATCTTAATGGATAACTCTACAATGTATGAGTGTACAATTTTTTGTTGCCCGTGTAATGATTGTGACAAAGAATATAGAAGCCGATTCAATTTGAGACGGCACTTTGAAAAGCATCATTTAGGGAAAAAGTTCAATGTATGTAAAACATGTAATAAATCTTTTGCTTCAAGACAAATCCTTAGAGAACACCTTTACCGACATTCAGGTGCTAAACCTTATCGATGCACATTTTGTAGAAAACGTTTTAGACAATATTCACATCTAAGTGTACATAAGAAAATTCACTCAGTGATAATAAATAGAATCAATACTGATTAAGTTAGGCTAATGACTGTTTATATTATTAGAAAGTTTTTATGCTATATAATTAGAGTTGTGGTAAGGAGTTGTTGGAAAATTTAAGTTTTTGAGATAAAATATTTTTTTTTATGGTTTTTAGTTATCAAAGTTTATGCTTGGTTAAGAAGACTTTGTGTGACTGAGATTTAGATGTTGATTTTGAGGTCTAGAAGATTGCTGAGTTTTAAAATTTTAGATTTTTGTAAAATTGATAATAAGGTTAATTAATTTGATTATGTAAGATGCTTTAGGTTTGAAAGAAAAGATTTTTAAAGGAAAATAGTCTGTAATTATTGTGTTATATGATAAATTTATAAGTCATGCAGTAAATTTTTGCTGGATGATTCTTCGACAAAAACTTAAAGACTTATATTCCTATTCAATCATTTAATTTTTTTAGTAAAGTAATCAAGATCTCATGTTATATTCAATAATTAAAAAATCAGGCATAATAGCAAACATAATGAAATGTACATAATAACTGTTTATATTACCTATAATTATAATATAAATAAAAGTAATGAAATAATAGGAAATATTTTTTGAATAATACAGATTTTATACATTAAATACTGTTTAAGAGAAATTTTTATGGTTACAAGTTAGATTATATGATGAGAATAGGTGAAAGCATGTTTTTATATATTTATAAATTATTTATTATTAAATAAAAACTTACTAATTAAATAGATATAATAAGTCTTTTATTAGAATTGTTAGACATAAAATTAGGCATATTAGGACTTTCTTATTATAAAATATAGTAAGTGTAGTGAAATACTGATAAAAAATTACTTAAGGAAAATTTCTAAAAAAGTGTATAAGGCAAAAACAAATAGAAAAGGATATTATTTTTGATGAACTAGTATAAATATAAATTGTTTAAATGAAAAATTAGAACAAAAAGCTTCATATAGAAGGAGATATAAGAAATAAACTTTATTTCATTGATAATATAGAAGACATTAAGCATATTCACTTAAAACTATCAATAAACCCTTGATTTTTAAAAACATCAGCATATATTCGATTTTTCCTTTCAACTATCTTCATCAAAGCCAACATTTCTAACTTTTCCTTCCTCAAACCCAACAATTTTCCTTCTTCAAACCATTTTACCAATTTTTCAAATTTTTCATAAACTTTTTCTAACACAAAAACCCTTTCAACACGTTGATTTTTCATAATAGTTTCTTATTCCACTTACAAAAACCAATTCTTTCTTAAAAAAAACTTTTTCCCTTTAATTTTAAAACTATCCTGTATCTAAAATTTTCATTATTCCCAAAATTAGGACAAAAATTTTTAACCCAATACAAATCTTCATTCTAATATATAAAAAACTATAATTTAAACCTTTTTCTCTATCAAACTGTAAAAATTCTCGATATTCTTTGAGAATTTTCGATTTCATCATCTCAAAATTACAATTTTTATACTTCAGAGATTCCTTAACAAAAAGTTTCACAAAGATTATGAGTAGTAAAAGAATGAATATATTAAATTAAGTAGCTTAACAAGAACTAAGAATAGTCTTATCATTATTGTAAATAGCTCAGTGTTTTTTGTATTTTATTGTTTATTTACCTAAAAAAAATTTTGCCAAAAAAGTTTAGTTTATTAGGAAAAATGATTAATTACATAAGGGAACTTATAAAAAATAGTGTTATTGACTGTTGTGGGAAATATTGTTACGATATTTTCTTTGTTTGAACTAGGGATTTGCTTGGGTTAATAATTAAACTATCATCAAAATTATAATTAGACTATACATATGGATTAATGGTAAATATAGTTTCTAAAATATGCAAAGACCTGTCGAGTTCAAATTGAAACTTTATTGTTGTCCTTCTGTGGAGTGCCTCAAGGAGTACAAAAGCAAGTTTAACTTGCGTAAACACTTCCAGATGTGCCATTTAGGCAAAACTTTCCATGAATGCCGGATCTGCAAGAAGCATTTTGCCTCTCAGCAGATATTAAGAGAGCACATTTACAGACACTCAGGCGCTAAACCTTATAAGTGTCACTTGTGCGGGAACAAATATCGCCAGTATAGCCATTTGAGCTTACATAGGCGACAACACAATCTTCGCTATCTCAACGCCCTAGAAGTTGAAGAACTTCAAACCGAGTCAGAATTGGAAGAATTGAATTAAGTTTTCGGCTTAAATAATCATTTTAACCTAAATAGTATTTGAATTTTTATAAGGATTTGCATGTATTGGATGCTAAAGATTTGAAATTTTTACACTGGAAAACTACCTGAAAAATGGGTAGTGGAAAATTTAAGATATTTTCAAGGAAATAAGTAGGGAAAAGTTGGAGATGTTTAGGAATTTGATAATTTAAACCGAAGAAATAACAAATTTTATGATTTATGATTTTCTTTTTGTCTTGCTGGGTTTATTATACTAGGAATTTTAAGGGTTTTTTTATAAAGTTTTATGATAAGAAGGATGTTGTTTTTTTTTTTCAAAAATTTAGCTAGACTCTTAAAGGAAAGCTGGATTTTGATAAGGATTTGGAGTATTGGATCTTAAAGAATAAGAAATTTTTGCACTGGAAAATTACTTGAAAAATGGGTAATGAAAATTTAAACAGTCAGGGGAAAAAGTTGTTAAAATAGAGGAATGAACTGAGTTTTATGAGAATGGGATGAGGTAGGGATATAAAGTAACAGTGAAATTATAGGAAAAGTTAAAAGATAGGAAGATAGGAAGGGTTTGGGGGCTTAACAGAAGAAAATCATCATTTTTTGCCTTTTATGCATATAAGCAAATAACTAAGCCAATTCAATAGGCAAAAATCATTAAAAAATCACAGAATCTCTTCTTTTTATATCAACTTTCACTTCACAAATTATAATTTTTACTCTTAAACTATGAGAATATATCAAAAAATTTATTCAAAAAAAAGTGTCTAAAAATTGACATACAACTGATTCTTATAACAACAGTGATAGTAAACTTAATTTTATAGATGCTTTAGATAATTTCTTTAGAATATTCTCTCTTAGCATAACAATTCATATATAATTTTGATATCATTCAAGGTTTTATAAAATTTAATTAATATACTTACCTAAGAAATAACTAATATGGATTTTTTAATTATGCCTTATAACTAAGCTGAATATTTGATTTGCGATATTTTCTTAGTAATTAAAAGCTATTAAACTATAAAAATACTTTTATATTGGGGGTAGAAACAAAGCATAATTTTTATAAAGAAAAAATTATCAAGTTTTCATTTCTTTATGCTTTTCTAACTATAAACTTATTATTTCTATGATTGTCTAAGATAAAGATTATTAAGATACTGTAGAATAGTCTTAAAAAATCTTATTACTCCAAAATTTTTAATACAATCTATCATATGTAATAATAAAAATACTTTTTATATTTGAAAAATGTTTTAATTCATTAGAAATTATAATACCTTATATAAGTATAATGCATTCATAACTCGCATATCTAAAACTTGAAAATTCGTTATTTTTTGCATTGAATTAAACTATATGTATTAGTATAGCTTGTCAAAATAAAAATGATGTTTTGATATATGCTTTAAAATCAGTTTCCATATTTTGATGTAATTGTAATCACTTAAATTACTCTCCTGCCTAAATTTTTTTCTTTTCCTCACCGCTGATATCAAAATCACATTGGGTATCCTATTTTTTTCATCTTTCTTAACTTATCCTGCTTATATAAAAACTCATCGAAGCTTTCATGGGTTTTTTTTTTTCAAGCATTCCAGTCATCGGAATCTCCATCAAGATTCATCTAAAACCCTCAGAAACCAATTTTTTCTCCCCTATACCCTTTATGATAAATAAATCCCTATAAATCTCTTTAAATGCAATAAAATTAACTTTTGCCATTAAACTCCTACCCCTTCATATAACATTCTAGTCAATTAAGATTAAAAAATACTCAAAAGCCTCGAGCTTATCTCTTGAATTGCCCTGATTATTTAAATAAACTAAATATGTTACCATTTATCATATAAAATTAAGATCCTTTAACTACCTTAAAAGCCGTGGCAATAATTAATGGCGACAAATCAGCGAGAGACTATTGAAGAAGAGAAAACCTATACAGCAATTCTATATTGCTGTCCACAGCCTGAGTGTTTTAAAGAATACAAGTGCAGATTTAGTCTTAGAAGACACGTTGAAACTATGCATTTAGGGAAAAAGTTTTTTACTTGCCATATATGCAAAAAATCTTTGGCTTCTAATCAGATTTTACGTGAACATTTGTACAAGCATGCTGGAGTCAAACCTTATAGGTGTAGTATTTGCAGAATCCGTTTCAGGCAATATAGTCATTTAAGTGTCCATAAGTTTAAACACAAACAAGAGAATCTGAGAATGAAGCTTAAGGCAACCATAAAAAACTAAGTATTTCTTAGCTAAAATAACTCAAATATTTTTTTAATATGTGAAATCATGTTTATAAGCTGATTAGAATTAGAATTTATATATGAGTAATTTCAATTAAGATTTATTGGAAAGAAATTTTGGATAGTTAAGATGTTTTTTTTTGTATGGGAAATATTTGTGATGAGGATACTTTTCATGAAGATTTTTAAGGGTGTATATGTGGGAAGATATTTATTTCAATTAAGTAAGAGAAATAGGGAGTGAAGTAGAGATTAATATTAGATTAGATGATTGAATGATTAAGTTTGTGATGATTTTAATTTTGTATTTATTTTTATTTATAACAAGATAATAAAAATGCGCTGTTGGGAAATAACGAAGTATATTGGAAATTGAGAATGGAGGGGAGTTAGAGTTTATTTTTTATATAAATTCTTAAGAAAATGCTGTTTCCAACTGAAGTGAATATAGAGAGTCTATCACAAAGGGCAACTTTAAGATGGAAGAGGAATAGTATGAGCAGTACAGAAAGAGTTATAAATAAATCTGAGAATAAACAACTGCATTCAATGATATTGACCGCTGACCCAAGGAATTTTGTCTCAATGTCAACTCAAGCTGATACATCTGTCCGTGTTTCAAAACAAGAAGATCTCAAAGAAATCTCCTTAGAACTCAGCATCCTAAAAAAAAAACACGACCTAAACCGAGGTTCCAACTTCCTTCACGATCAAAAACTTGGCATTTTAAAAAAAAAGCTCGAAAATTTCCGTCAAGAAGAAACAAGAACCCTAACAAAACTCGAAAAACTCAAATCAGAAGTTCAAAGACTTGAAGAAACCATTAACGAAACTATTAAAAAACAAGAAGATGCCTTATCTGCAAGGAAAATATACAATCATATCATAGAACGGATGAAAATTCACAAGTTAAATCTTGACATAAAAAACGAAGATATCATCAAAGCTGTAAAAAACAATAAAAAAATCCTCAGCGAAGAAATTGAAATCTGTAGAAAACAAAAAGAATCAAAGATTAAAACCAAAAAAGCTCTTGAAAACCTTGAAGTTTTTATAGAAAAAGAAACAAAAGAAAAAGAAGTTGACGTAAATACAATAGAAAAAGATGTGAAAAGAAAGCAAGAAATCAACTTAAAACGAGAAGAAAGATATAAAAGGCAAATAGAAATAGCAGAAACTGCAGCTAATGAAGATAGAGAAATGCGAGCAACACAAATGCGAGAAGGGGTGATAATGCATAAATTCTGGTACCTTTACATGAAAAAACGTTTAGATTTTGATATGGAAAAACTTAACCATATAGAAAAAGCTTTTGAAAAAGTTAGGAAAAACTCAAGTATAAACGACTCTTCAGAAATGGTCACAAAGTTTTTAACAACAGAAATAGCGTTTAATGAACTAAGACGTATAGTCGATGATTCAAATATGAATATTATAAAAACAACTAAAAAAATCCAGGAAATCGAAAACAATTTAGCTAATACAGAAAAACTTAAGCCTCAAAGTAATATAAAAGATGTACTTCAAAAGGAAATTATAGAAAAAATCAAAATCGCTAATGAAGATATCGAAAAACTCATGAGAATGAAACAAATACATCAGAAAATCTATGTATGGGGTGGCAAAATACTTAGAAAACTTGGGTTAAATCAAGGGGATAAGAACTTGATTGAAAGTTTTGACATGATAAGACAAAACATTAAAGGTTTTTTAAAGCCAATCAAAGAAAATGTAAAAAACATTTAGGGTTGTTTTGAAATAAAAGGTTTGACTAATACTATGACTTTAAAAGATATTATTGAAAATATTGATATGAAAGATATGAAGAAGTTTAGAAGTGATAGTTTTCATCAAGATGTTGATGAGGCAGGGATTATAAGAGATCTTGCATATTCAAGTCCTATGATTGAGAATAAGATGAAGAAAACTATTACATAGACTAGTTATAAATTAGGATGTCTGGTTTTTATAATAAAATCTAAGATCTAATAAGGAATTTCGTATTAGTATTTTGATATAGCTTAGGGGATAAAGGGGGTTTTAATGGATGTTGTCTATTAGGTAAAGGCTGAGCTTCATTATGTTGATTATGTTTATGGTCACTTGTATGTAAAATATACTCTTGTAATGAGGGAATAGTCAAATTCTGAGGCGGTTCGATAAAATCCCTAGGGTCTTGAGATACTATTGAGTCTTTAATACTTAATGATTCCATATAAGAGTCTTGAATTTTACTTTCGAGTCCTGGACTGCTTCTTACACTAGAAATCATTTTTTTCTTTGTTGGGGTTGCGGGTGGTGTCATAAATAACTTTACTGTGATATTGATTTTCCCAGATATCTTGCAGGTTTTTATAACTTTTAGTCGGTTGTGTTCTGATGATGTTAAGATTTTTCTAGTTTTCATCGAATTCATTGTATGAATATTATAGTTTTATGTTTATTTTTGAGTATTTTTTTTTTGTATAGGATTTGTGAAATTTGAAATTGATTAGGGATAGGAAAGTTTTAGGTATAAAATGGGTATTTTTTTTTGGGGTTATTGTAGGGTTTTATTTATTTGGTATTGAAGTTTTGGTAGAGAGGAAAATTGGAGATTGGAGAAAAATGTTATGGTTTAGGCTGAGATTTAGGAAATATGAAAAGTTTTATATAATTTGGAGGTAGGATAGATATTTGGGAATGCTGCTAGAAATGGTGGTGTTGTTGAATAGACAGATTAGATTTTTTTTTTTTAAAATGTGGGTTAAGGGTGAATTAGATTTATGAGTTTTATTGAAGTGAGATGCTTTATAGAATTTTTGTAAATATAAGAGTTTTGGATTATACTATTTTGTATTTTATTGAAGGTTTATATTGATTTATTATTAGTATTGATAAAGTTAGGATGTCTATATTTTGATTAATATTTTTAGGCCATTTAACAATTTTTATTTTTTATTCACTGTAATAATGTATTTAATCCTATTCTTAGCATTATTAGTAAACAAAACTTAACTAAAATTGCTATAAGTATTCGAAAATTATATTAAAAATCTCAATAATTTATTTATCATTTTCTAACTAAAAAATTCCTTTAAACATTTTCTCATTTACATGATCAATCACAATTTAATTTTAGCAGAATTCATAAAGTAATTTCATCATAAAAAGTGTCTCTTTAAATACAAACTTAATACAATAAAACTTTCCTAATATCCTATTTTATATTATCCTTATCACAACTCCACATAAAAATTCCTTTATCCCTCAAAAAAAATTCTACATATCCTACAATATCCACAATCTAAAATTTACTAATTCCTATTAAAAAAATCCAAATGCAACTTTATCATCAATTAAAATCTTATCAAACTTAAAAAAATTCAATAATAAAATGCGGAATAAAAGACAAGACATGGAGTGCTTCACAATCCAAATAATCCTTGGATTAATAATGCTATATATAATAGGTGTAGTATTATGGGGGATCGCTCAAAGACCATTAGAGCCGAAATTCCAGAATTAGTTTAGTTTTTAGTTATAAATTGTTATTTTAAGTACCTGCAATCCATACCTGGCTGAGCCCTAGCTAAAAAGTTATTCAAAAACCCAGGTTTATACCCATAAAGTTGATTACTTGGTGACATCTGAGCTGGCATATAAGGACTCACATACATATCCTCACGATTCATAAGCTTAGGTGTTGATCTTGAAGACAATTTCCCCACTGAATTCGACCTATAATTTCTTTTTTTCTCATATTGTACCGAATAACTTGTATTTGGAGACTTAGACCTTCTACTTATAGGAGTTCTTAACCTATTCGTTGAAATAACAGGTTTAAAAGTACACCCATCAAGTTCTTTATCTTTATTTGCTCTTCTCTGTTCCTCAATTTTCTGCTTTTTCGCCTGTAACCAATACGCATTTCTTTCTAAAACATTCATTTCAAGTAAATCTGGAGGTTCTTCTGGTTCTAAAAAATTACTTCGGTTTCTAACTTCCTGTCTAAGTTTCTGTATTAAATCAAGAGATGCTCTTGTTACACCTGGTCTTTCTATATTTGTTTGTTCTTTTGGGATGATTTTCTGAGTTACGCTTCTCCCTTGATTTGAGTCTTTAAGGCGTTTTTCTAAGTCTTTTATTGACACTTGTGCTTGTTTTGGCATAAAACGTGGTGTTGCTGAATTAGCTGAAGTAGCTGATTCTGTGGACCGTTTAGCAAAACGACTATTGGCTAGAACATGCTCAAGATGTGCTGCAGGGGTTGAAATGCTCATTGTGAAAGAGTTTTCTTTAGAAATACAAGGGTTTTGAGTGTATTTTTGTCTTAGGATATCTTCGATTGTCCTTGGGCTACATAGTTGTCTTGAGCTTGTTGATGATTCAGAGATCGAACATAGGTTGTTTTGTTTTAAATTGATATAAGAATTCGTATAATCTGCCATTTATTAGGAGATGTTTGGGTTAGTTGTTTTTTAGGGGTTGATGAATTAGTTGGGTATTGGGATGATGAAGTGGAAGGTGGTTTTTTTTGATATGCAGATTTTTGGGTGTTGGGGAGGTTTTGGGGTTTTTTGAATACCCGGAAAAATGCTGTCATTGAAGAATGTGAGGAATTTGGTTTGGGTTATGGTTTTTATAAGGTTTTTGAGGTTTAGTAGTTTTGAATAAGGATGATGAATTAGAGAAAATGTTATATGATTTTTCTAACACTTGGGGTAGTTTGATATCTTATACCCAAACTTCTAAAAGCAGTCAACAAAATCTAAACCCTAAATCATACTTATTGATAAAATCTTCCTGACCATCTTTCAAGATCTTCGAAACATAAAAATAATCATGAGCAAAAAATGATAAGGGGAAGCTTTCATTTTTAGTTTTAAAAAATTATTTAGTTAATTATCAGAAATAAGCTATTCCAACTTAATATCAAATCCCTTGCCAATGTCACATTTTTGAAAAAGGTTGAGAACTGACTATTTGATAATAATGAGATAAACTGTAATAAGCTTTAGATGACAATCTCATTTTTTAGATATTATATACATAATTTAGAAAGTTTTAGGTAAAATAAATATAAGCTCTTATACAAATGATAATATTGAAAAATGTTATTAATACATAGTGGGTTAGAGTAAAACAATATATTCATCTAAATATATCCCATTACAACCTTTTCAAACCAAATATTATCCTCCTCTTAAAAAATACCCATATCATATCTTATATATTTCATCCCTAAACCTCAAAAGTCCCATGCATCATTATAAATTCCTAATCTTCTTAAAATAATTCCTTATCTTAAATAAAATTTCACTTTTATTTCAAACCTTAATCAAAACATTATTTAAAAAATGAAGCTTTTCGGGCAGAACCCAAGCCTGAAATTCGTCAAATCCTTCATAATTTCTCACGGTTTCTACAACTACAAACTAATGGACTACACAGATTACTTCAATCAAGAAGATCTCAAATCACTAGTCTCTTTGCCTTGTCCTTTAACCCAAGGAAATCTTGACCCAAGCAATATCCGCATATCAAAAATATTAAGAAATGCTTTAGAAGTACCTGAAAGCCATGCATGTAGTAACTGTTCTATGAAATCAAAATGTATTAAAGTGGATCAAATATTAATAACCAAACCAAAACTGGCTGATTATGTAAAATTTTTATATGTAAGGCATTTAGACTTACCAAAAGATCAGAAACATATTGAAAGCATTAATAGACTTTTAGATGACTTAGAAAATTTCACAACAAATATTGGCAAGCATCCGGTTTCTTTGAAAAAAAATGAGGCTAATGAGGGAAATAATGATAAGGGAGAATTTGATGAGATTAAGAGTGAAAACCAAAAAGAATGGAAAGAAAGAAAAAATGGGGAAAATGATGGGAATGAAATAAGGAATGATAGGAAAGAATGGGATGAAATGAGGATGGACAAAAAAGAAGAAAATGAAATTGGAAATGATAAGGAAGAATTGAGTGAGATGAAAATGGGTAGAAAAGTAGGGAAAAGGATAAGAAGTGATAGAAAAAAGGAGTTAATGGTGGAAAAGAGTGAAAAGGATGAAGGGAATGAGATTATGAGTGATGAAGAAGGGAATGATTTGAAAGAAAAGAATGAGATAGGAGGTGATAAGAAAGAAGGGAATGAGATAAAAAGTGATAAAAATAAAGAAAATGTGGTAGAGGATGCTGAAAAAGAAGGAATTGAGATAAAAAATGATAAAAATAAAGAAAATGTGGTAGAGGATGTTGAGAAAGAAGGAATTGAGATAAAAAATGAAGAAAATAAGATAAGGGAAGATGTTAAAGAAGATTATGAGACAAATATTGATAAGAGTGAAAAAAATGAGAAAGTTGCTGATAGTAATGAAAGGAGTGAAAAAATAAGCGATACAGATGAATGGGGAGAGAAAAGGAATAATAAAAAAGAATGGAAAGAGAAAAGGGGCGATAAAAGAGAATGGAAAGAGAAAAAAGGTGATAAAAAAGAATGGAAAGATAAAAGGATTGATCGTAAAGAATGGAATGAAATGAGAAGTGATAAAAGTGGAAGAAAGGAGATAAGGAATGATAGAGGGGAATGGAAAGATAAAAGAACTAATAGAAATGAAGAAAATGAAATAGAAATTAATATGAATGAAGAAAATGAGATGATGGTTGATAGAAGTGAAGAAAATACGATGAGGATTGAGAAAAACCAAGAAAAAATTTTTGACAAAAATCAAGAAAATGAGAAAATTGTTGATAAAAACGAAGTGAGTGAGCAAAATATTCATAAAAATGAAGAGATAGAGAGCGAAAAAAACGAAGAAACATGGATAAAAACTGATAAAAACAAAGAAAAATGGGTAGAGGATGAAGAAAACGATGAAAGAAGTGATGAAATAGAAGATATTCCAAACAGCGATAAAAAAGAATGGAAAGAGAGAAAATTTGAAAAAAGGGAATGGAGTGATAAAAGGCCTGAAAAAAAAGAATGGAAGGACAAAAAGTTTGAAAAAAGGGAATGGAGTGATAAAAGACCTGATAATAAAGAATGGAAAGAAAATAGGTTTGAAAAAAAAGAATGGAAAGAAAATAGATTCGAAAAAAAAGAATGGAATGCTAGAAGACCTGAAAGTAGAGAATGGAAACAGAAAAGGTTTGAAAATAAAGATTGGAAAGATAAAAAGAATGCGAATTATGAATGGAAAGATAATAGTGGTGAGCAAACTGAATTTAATGAAAAAGGAAGTGATCAAAATGATCTAAGAGAAAAAGGAAGTGATCAAAATGATCTAAGAGAAAAAGGAAGTGATCAAGCTGAATGGAAAGATAGAAGAAGTGATAAAACTGAATGGAAAGATAGAAGAAGTTATCAATCAGAAGGGGGAAGTGATAGAAATGAATGGAAAGATAGAAGAGGTGGTCAAACTGAATGGAAAGATAGAAGAGGTGGTCAAACTGAATGGAAAGATAGAAGAGGTGATCAAACTGAATGGAAAGATAGAAGAGGTGGTCAAACTGAATGGAAAGATAGAAGAGGTGGTCAAACTGAATGGAAAGATAGAAGAGGTGGTCAAAATGAATGGAAAGATAGAAGAGGTGATCAAACTGAATGGAAAGATAGAAGAGGTGGCCAAAATGAGTGGAAAGCTAAAAGTAGTGATCAAACAGAATGGAAAGATAGAAGTGGTGATTCAACTGAATGGAAAGCTAGAGTAACTGATAAAGATGAATGGAAGAATAAAAGCAGTGACAGAAGTGAATGGAAAGACAAAAGCAGTAATAATAAAACTGAAGGTAATGAAGAAATTGAGTCTATATCATCAAAAGACACTTCTAATCAAAAAGATCAAATTCAGGCAAAATTTTTATGGAAACCTTCACCTAAGGATGAGGAAGAGATTAAAAGATTGAAGCTTGAGAGAAACCAACAACAGAGACCATCAAAAAGAGATACAAGTTATACATCTAAAAGATCTTCATCAATGGATAGAAAAGGATCAAGCAAAAATAGAATGGGTGGTAGGAATGGGAGGTCAGCAAATAGATAGTTAATTATTTTCTAAATATGGAATGTTTCGATTGGAGTATATTTTTTGATGTAAGATTTAGTAATATAAGTAAATTTTATTGAATTTATATGTATGATAACTGTATAGATGAAAAAATATATTTTTTTATCTAAGAATAAGGATTTTAGCTGTTATTGATTGGTTTATTGATTTTTATGATTGCTTTATTATAATGATAAGCAGTTTAGATTGGGATATATAATTTTTATTAAGAAAGTACATAAAGAGTTTGATATGGTCCTAGATATTAAGAAAATTAAAGAAAAAATAATGATTTTTGTATGGGAAGACGGGATTAATGTTATTTTTTAAGAAATAAAGTTGAATAAAAATAAAAAACTGTTTTGATCTTAACTCGAACAATCAGTTCACAATATACATGAAAGTAAATAATATTAAATTACATAATCAGTTTACAATATACATCCAAGTAAACCATATACCATAACAAAATTTCTCATCATAAAAGCTCTTCCTTACTTTTTATACTCAAAATATACAATCTATCTTATACTTATCTATCCAATATTATAAAATCATATAATCATCTTCCTTAGAAGTCTTCCTTTTAATCAAAATCACAACAACAATAATCACAGCCATAACAGGGAAACCAAGCCATAAGTACCATTTAGAATTTTCTGTACCAAATATTTTTTGACAATTAATCAAACACCCATTCCCACTACCTTTACAGAATTCAGCACAGTTTTCATCAACAGATTTTTCATGACTTAATTCTTTAGTCAATGATAAAAATGTATATAGATTTTCTATTATAGGTATTTTAAGTAAAAGATTCATACAACCACATTTTTCAATGCATGTTTCAAGATCTGAATCTATATGGGTGTATGTACAATCTTGTGAGCAAGATAAATTACATTGTAAAGTGAGGCTAAAGGAAATAATTTCGTTAGGTTTTATGTTTGGGACAAGGACAAGTCCTTGTCTTCCTTTGAATATTCCTGATATGACTTGGGTTTGATTAAAGATAGGACAGCCACAGTCAGCCAAGCATTTATTTTTGTCGATGTTAGAGCAAATAGAATAACAGTCATTGCAAGCAATGACAAATGAGAAAAGTGAAAATAAGAGTTTGATGTTCATTATTAGTTTATGATAATATAAAAATGGATGTTTTTTTGAAGCCGAATTCTTATAGTTTATATTTTAAATAATTTTAGATAGACAAAATTGTTTTACTTAAAAATTGCAGCGTTTTTGCAATTTCTTGTTAGTAAGGCAACAGTTTTTTATACTGAATAGTGGCTAAAAGGCTTTAAAATAATATAATCAACAATATTTATGTATACCTGATAATGTGAGTATGATATATAAAGCTCCTATCTTATTACAAATCACATTAAAAAAGTTATAACAACTTTAGCCCATCCCCAATCTTTATCCATTATAAAATACCTATAAAAACCTCTAAAAACCTCTTCCACATCTTTTAATCCAAGTATACAATTCCACTTAATTCCTATAAATATCTATCTAATAAATGCTAATTCTTCCTTCCAAGCTTAGCATTTCATCCTATCCAAATCTCCCAAAAAACCCAAATCCAACCTTTGACCCATTTCTCAAAACATTTTCTTCTCAAACCCATCTTTCCTAATAATCCAATCTTCAAAAACCTTATATCACAATTCTTTCAACTAAACATAAAACTTTTCTATCCTAATAAATCATTATAATATAAACTTAGTCTTATAATAATATTTAGTATAAAAAACCTTAAACATTAAAATAATTATAAATGGAACCATCTCGACAAGTAGACCTAGTCCACACATACAAAGAAACTGATTCTAGTATTTATTCAATCAGATGGAATTTTGATGATTTGTTATTAGCAACTGCATCAGTTAATGGTTATGTGAGTATTTATGAAACTTTTTCTAATCAAAATCCAACTCAAAACATCAACCAAAACTCTTACCAATTGAAACAAAGCCTAGATTGCAAAGTTAAACAGCGTCTGCCATTATGTAATATACGATGGAGACCTGAAAAAGGTCTAAACAAAGGGATTTTAATGGTGGCGTCTAGTGAAGGAGCAGTTTTACATTGGCAAGCTTCAACAGGTAGGCTTTTAAACACAATCTTCTTCCCTGAAAACCAAGCTTTATGTTGTGATTATAGTCCTGATGGAGAAAATTTCGCTATTGGGTGGAAAGATATGGCAGTAAAAATCTATGATGATAACACAAAACAATTAGTCAAGGAACTTAGAAGATCTGGAGAAAATTCAGGACATGGGAATCGTATATTATCAGTGAAATGGCAAAGTTCGAATATAGTTTTTAGTGCTGGATGGGATAATAATGTTTATATGTGGGATTTACGTTCTAGAGCTCCAGTGAAATTTTTTCAAGGAGCTTTTTTGACTGGAGATGCTATGGATGTTTTTGAAGATACTATTGCCACTGTTGATTGTTCGTTAAGTGATCAATTGAAAATTTGGAGTGTTTCACAAGGCCGGCTAATACATTCTGTTTTATTAGAACAAGGAGGAAGACCATTAAAAGGGTATACTTTGCAATTCTCTAAAAATAATGATGCGGCTATGATATTTGTTGGAGGATCAGGAAATTTGCAAGGATATTTTTTAAATAGCCGACTTTATACTATACTTAATACTATTTCTCAAATTCAAGCACCGATTTATACTTGTGACTTTGGTAACCAATCAAGTAAAATTGCCCTTGGTACTGGAGATGGAACAATATATGAATTTCATATAGGTGGTGGGTTTGGAAGTATATAAAAAGTTTAGTTTAAAAGGTTTGTTTATTAAGAAATATTCAATGAAATTCATTATTTTGTAAGTAAAAAGTTTATGAAATGTTTATTAAGAAGGTATTAAAAGTGTATAGAGAAGAAAAAATCGGGTTTTATTGTTTAAAAAGGATTTTGTGTTTGTAAAGGGGCATTTTTTATAGTTTTAGGTATAAATATAATAAACAGTTATGGAAAACAGAGATGAATACCAGGTTGAAGCTGAAAAGTACTTATATGATCACAAAGTATATGAGATATTCGATGAGATGCTTAGAGGGTTGATGACAGATTTACCTTCAGACCCTGTTGAGTACCTTTTAAATACAGTTGACAACCCATCAGCCAAAAAATAATAGGAAAAATTAACATTAAAATTCTTAGACCACAAAACCCCAAACATAATTCCATATCTTTTCATACTAAATCCTAAAACCCCATCTATTCTATTATAAAAAACCAAAAAAATATTATCTTAGAGATCCTATATAAAACAATTACTTTTTCCTATAACTTCTAAAAAACTCCAACACTCCAATACAACAACAAAAGAAAATTTAATATATAAATCCTATCTTAAACCCAAGAAATTTTTGGGCAAAATTTATTACAATTAATACTTAAAAAACTCTCCCCCTCCTCTAGATCCTGGGGTAAACAACTTCTGACTATTTTCAGACCCTCCAGTTTTCAATGTTATTCTTGACCTAAGGCCACTTTGGCTACTAATCCCCGTACTCTGACAATCAAATCCTTTACTAGTCTGCTTTTTAACCGGACTTTTTAACTTAACCCCAGAAGGTGATAATACACTAAAAGAACTCAAAGGGTCTTTAGCTGAACTCAATACATCCTGCACTTTTTTAACTTGTTCTAAATCCCCTGTAACAGTTTTCATATCAGGGACGAAATAAGGAATTTTCAACAAATCCTCAAGTCTAACATCTTGAAAATCTTCTAATCCTTGCATTTCTTGTAATTCCTGTAATGAACTATTAACTTCTTCAGCCATATCTTCACATATTCCATCAAGTCTTTGACCTTTTTGACCTTCAACCCAATCATCAAAACTTTCATCTCTTTGTCTAGCACTTAATGGATTTTCAGATGATAATATTGTTTTGTTTAATTCAATATCATCTGGAAAAATAAAACAAGCTTTTGGAGTTATGGCTAAGTCTTCATCTTTAGTTTTTTTTCCTTTTAAAGCTATAAGTGGGGGTTTTTGGGAATTCTGTGCTGATGGGACTTTTGGTTTGTTTTGAAGACTATGAATTTGTAATAAAAGTTCGATTTTCTGTGTGTTTCCTGAGGATTTTAAAAGATTTGATAGCCTTTCTAACATATTATCTTCTTTGGAGTTTAGTAAGTTGGCTTTTTTTAGGATTTTGATAGCGTTTTTTATTTCATTTGGGTTAACTTGAGCTGCAAAACTATCCCCATCGCTTTCATACTCGCTTTTCCACCCGCCAAAGGATTTATCGATCGACATGTTGACCGGGTTTTCTTGTGGCGCCCGCCCAAGTTCGATTTCTTCCATGCATTTTTCAAATTCTATTGAATAATTGCTTGGGTGTTCTGAATGGACACTATGAAAATTTTGAGCTATATTGGTTTCTGCTGGTTCACTTATACATAGAAAAGCACTTTCATGGGAAATTAACTCTTTGTCAATTGTTTTACCTTGTTTGTCTGTATATGTAAAAGTTAGAATATCAGAGAGTTCTTGGCTTATTTCTTGATCTAATTTATTTATGCTCCCTTTTATGTGGTTTTTTAAAATTTCCTGACTTTTGTAGGACTTTTTCATGGATTTTAGGTTTCTAGTCCAGTGTTTTTGCATGTTTTCGAAGATTTTGATAACATTTTTTTGTGATTTTTGGCTGAGATTTTCTTTGAATTCGATTTCCTGCTGATGAGTTGACAGGATTTTTTTGGATTTCGACTTTATCCTTGCACAACTGCGACTGATTTTTGAAGATTTCTCTGATAGAGAATGAGTTTCTTTTGTCAGATTGTCGGATAAGGTTTCCCATGATGTGCTGATGGTTGAAAATTTCCCTTTGGCTGAAGATATTTTTTTTTGTAGGCTGGGGTCAGAGATTTCTTTGAGAAGTGATGAGAATGTGTCAATTATTGAGTTGCATTCGGATTTTAGAAGAACTGAGGATTTTTGATGAAGATTTGGATTTGCCCTAGATTTCATATTCATATTCGATATATTGTTATGAGTAAGGCTAAGGAAAATAGAATGACTTTGGGAAATTTGATTAGGATGATTTTTATATATGGTCTTATAGTGAATTTAATATAAAAGAACGTGTGAGTCAGATGAAAAGTGATAATTTACGGAATAAGGATAAAAGTTTAGTTTGAAAGATGTAGATTAGAATAAGGAAATTTTGTATGAAAACTTAGTTAATATCATATTTTTGTATTAAGTTTGAGAGTTTTTAATATAATCATGGGAAGNTTAGTTAATATCATATTTTTGTATTAAGTTTGAGAGTTTTTAATATAATCATGGGAAGAGTTGATGCTAGGGATGAATAATAGCTTTGAAATTTTCTTAAATTTGCTAAATAGTTTTATTAGTTTTAGAAAATATAATCATGGGAAGAGTTGATGCTAGGGATGAATAATAGCTTTGAAATTTTCTTAAATTTGCTAAATAGTTTTATTAACACCTCAAAAAAATCACTCACAATCTGCAAGAAAAACTTTAAACCCATCCAAAACCATAAACTACAACAAAGCCCAATAAAAAAAAATCAACAATAGTCACATCTAAAAAATCCACACCTCTTAACCTATAAAAAAAACCCAACCTATCATTCCTCCATAATTTAAATCTCTAAATTTAACCCAATATCCTCATTCTTCATCTTTATTTTTTCCTTCATCCTAACATTTAATATCATCATAAACCTTTGGCAATCTATAAATGGATAATATCCGGCTCTTACCATACTGTTGTCCTCAATCATACAACATCTCTCTAGTAGTGTAATTTTTCCTCAGCGATATCTCATCATTAACCTATACTGGTGAAGAGTCCATTGTTCTAATCTTCTCAGAGCCAAGTTCAATAATAAAACTCCACGTAAGCCTCCCAGTAAAAATAACGAAACTATCAAACAAATCAACAGGAGAAGAACTTTTATATACATCCCATCCATATGATATAATTGAAATTGCTTTAAATCAAGTAATCCAAGGTGATTTCACATTAAACATAAGCTTCCAAGGGAAAATTGCCTCAGATACCAAAGGTTTTTACGCTAGTTTCCAAGAGTCTGAAACTATGCTGATCACGCATTTTGAACCGACTTACGCAAGAAAAGCTATCCCATGTTTTGACGAACCAGGACTCAAAAGTAAATTTTCACTACAAATAACAACAGACAGTGAATATACTGTCATATCAAACATGCCAGGTCAAAGCATAAGTTCTGAATCCAACACAAAAACAACAACATTTCAAGAAAGCCCACTTATGAGCTGCTACCTTCTTCATTGGACAATATGCAAACATTCTTCAATATCGACATTATTAGAAAATACAGAAATACGTTTATATGCTAGAAACCCATCTTTTTCTGAAGATTTCTTAATCTTAGCTAAAGATACATTAGCTTATTATAATACCTTATTTTCTATCCCATACCCATTACCCAAAATAGATCTTATTTCAGTATTCAGTATTTTATAAATAGACATGTCAGTCCGAGCAATGGAAAATTGGGGTTGTATAACTTTTCATTGTACATGTATAGAAAAACTTCCTGGGGAGACTTTTCAGAAATTCTTTAGAGACTGTAGAACATTATGTCATGAAATATCACATATGTGGTTTGGGAATTTAGTAACTATGGCTTGGTGGAATGATTTATGGCTTAATGAAGGCTTTGCTAGGTTTATGGAATTCAAATGTTTAGATAAAATCAGAACACAATATCGAACTTGGCTTAAGTTTATAACTGAAGTTACATATACAGCTTTGAATATTGATTTCCCTGTAAGCCGATCTCATCCTGTTGAGATTTTATGTTTAGATCCTGAGCAGATTAGTAAGTATTTTGATAGTATAAGTTATTTGAAAGGAGCATCGGTACTTAGAATGCTTGAAGAATTAATGGGAGAGGAAAATTTTGACAATGCAATTCGGGTGTATTTGGATAAGTATAAATGGAAAAATGTGACAAGTCAGGATTTTTTTAGCACAATGAGTGAGTTTACAAAAGTTGATGTTATAGAAATTATGACGACTTGGACTCAACAAGCTGGGTTTCCTTTAGTAACTGTGGCTAAAATACAAGATGGACTGTTTAAAGTGACACAAAAAGCTTATGATAATGAAGCTACAGGTTTGTGGATGATTCCTATAAAGTATGTGACGGATAAAGGGCAGATTGGGTTTTATCTTTTGGATTCTGAGGAAGGGGTTATTGAAGCTGATGCGATTTGGATTAAAATTAATTATCAATCTCGATGCTTTTATAGGGTTTTATATGAAGATAATACTGATTTACTTAAGGATATTAAAAACTTATCAGTTGAAGATAGATATGGGTTTATTCAAGATACATTTGCCCACTATACAAATGGACTTTTAGATTTCCCAACCCTTCATAAAATCATTATGGCACTTGTCCCTGAATATGAATATACAATTGTTAATACAATTGTGAGTTTTATTCAAGGTAATTTAGGAGATCAGTTAATAGGTGAGTATATTAGGAAAATGCTTGAAGATTTTCTTATGCCATTATGGGATAAATATGGATATGATGGGGAAAGTTCTGATTTAGATTTTGAGTCATTAAAAAAAAAATATTGTAAAATCCTTTTAAATGACTGCAAATCAGAAAAAGTGGCAAAGGATATATTGGAAAGGGTTAGAGATGATCCTAAAGAAGTTGATATTTATTATAAATGCTTGATTGTTTTGGATTATTTGGATGAAGCTAAAACTTTAGCAGAAACTTCTTATATTTTTTGTAATTCAGTGCTTATAAGCTCTAATAGTTATGAGTTGATTAAAAGAGCTTTTAGACTTTGTTTGAAGTATGATAAGGAAGATACAGAATTTGAATATGATAAATATGTATTTGGAGCTCTTTATAGTAGACATGAGGTATACCCGAATGATAATTTTTTTAGAGTAATGGTTGATGAGTATATTGAAACTGATAACCAGACTTATCGAGAAGAAATATACAAACTTATAATTATATACTCAAGCAATATTTATTATAAAGTACCAGAAATAGAATCTTTTATTGAAGGACATTTAGAAAAATTAAATAAAGCTCCTGTTGAAGGGTGCATCCCAGAAATATTATTGGAATGTTTGGAAAAATTCAACAGCGGATTTAAGATTGAGAGCAACAATGAAGAGGCATTGAAATACTTTGCTGACATAAAACAAAAGGCATAATTAGACTAGGTTTAAGGTTTATAGAAATTTGGTAGTTATATTGACTAGTAATCCTTATAAAAATGTATTTATTCCCTAAATCACATCTCACATCATAAGAATCACATTCTTCAATTATAAACTTCTAATACAATATAAAAAAAAAACATAAAATCTTAAAGCATATTCTTTAAAAGCTATTATAATTAACTGTAATAAAACTCTTGACTTGTAGATTCCCACAACGCCTGAATGCTTTCCGATTTATGTATTTCATTCATTGCCAAATTCATAAAATGTATCTTATCCACAAGTATCTGATCCCCAATAACCCTTTCCACTTCATTTTTTATCTTATAATTAAAATGTCCAAAGAGTTTCTTCCTATCCTCAGCAATTTCTTCATGTTTTTTTTTCCCTTTAACCTTTTTATACCTTTCAAAATATGTTTCTCTCTGTTTAAGCAGTTCTCTCATTTCTGCTTTTTCTTTGATTTTATATAAAAAGTGTAGTTTGAAGTCGACTTCAAGGTTCCGAGCATTGATTTCTTCGTGAGCAGACCATTTTATTAAAGAATTTTGGAATTTTTCGAAAAGTTCTTCATTTTTGTAGTTGTTTGGCAGTTGTTCTTCTACTGTTCTTAGTTCATCAACAAGATTTGAGAACTCAGAAATAGTCTGACTGAGTTTTTCTGTAGATTTTATAAGGGATTTCGTTGTGTTTTTGAACTCTTCTTCAAGTTGTGAAGAGACATTAAAGTAGTCATCAAGCAAGGAGAAAATCTCATTGTCTTCAGAAAAATTGCATATTGTATCGCCTTCAAAGGTCTGAACTTCATCAAAAGCTTGGATTTTTTTGGTTTTTAAACGTGAGGTTTTGTATATCTCAAACTCATTATCATTACCTTCTTTTAAAAAAACAACCAAATCATTCGAGCTTCTCAAATACGGGTCTCTCAAAACCCCTTTCAAAAAATCCTCCAAAAACTTATGCCTTTTCCTTATAAACTTAACTGAAAAGTTTCCCACAATTTTCCTAGGAGGTAATGGAGGGATATAACTTCCAGGACAAGTTATCAAAAGCATATTCCTTACCCATAAAAAATCATTATACCTTCTTTGTACAACCCAATTCATTAACGGAGTCCAAATCTCATAACTCATAAATTTCTTTTTAAAAAATCCTCCATCTACGATCTTTGGTTCACTTATAACAACTTTCAATTCAGTCAATAAAGTTAACTCATTTTCTTGTAATTCAGCACATTGATATATAAAAAACTCATTTTTTTCATATAGTTTTTCTATATCCTGAGGTTTTTCACCTTGAGCTAAAGTCCCTCTTGGTGTTACGCCTAAAGAAAGTTCGACGATTTCTGATGGGATTTTTTGGTCATCTTTAAAAGAAGAGTTTTTTTCAGGGGTTTCTTCCATTGAGTTAGCAACAATCGTCATTATCCCTTCTGAACTTAAAGCTTTATGTACAGGTAATGGGGATATACATCTAACTATGCCATTGTCAGGTTCTTGAGATTTTGATGATAAACATTCTTGATATTCTGATAAAGTTCGATCGTGGCCGTTGTAATTTGAGCTTTTTTCATCAGCTGAAGAGTTTTTGTCTTGGATTTCTTCAGATAAGTCTTGTATATGTATCGGAGGAGTAGGCTTTAAAGGTTTTTCAGCTGGGATGACGATTTCAGATTTCTCAAGAGGATTTTCTGAAGGAAGTGGATAAGGTTCAGGGTCTATATCAGGGTTTTTTTCAGATTCACTTGTTAGATTTTCTTCATAAGTATCAGCACGGTCACTTTTGTTACCTAACTTTTGTAGGATTTCTTGTAAGTTCTCTCCACGTCTGTATTGCATTTTAAACCCTAAAACTACTTCTTGAAGGTCTTCAAATGACCATGAATCAATATTAGCTTCACGAATACTTTCAATATGCCACATAAATAATTCAGGATCATAGTTGCATTCAATGATTTCTTCTCTTAAATAATTTTGCTTAGCTTCTCTTTCGGCCCTTATAACATAACCTTCATCATCTTCATCATAGCTCATTATGATAATTATTACAATTTGATTTAATAAATATATATTTTTTACTAAGCCATAACTTAATACTTTTTTGTTTAAATTTATAAATTTAATCAATGTTCTAAATTTAAATTAATAAACATGACTGATGAAAATGTGCTCTTTAAAATAGCAGTTCAACTTGACAATTCGACTGAAGAACTTAAAGTTCATGGATATGATCAACCAGATGTTTTGTGTAAAGAATTTGCTGAAAAACACAACCTTAATGAAAAAGAACTTTTTAAGTTAATTGAAGGGGTAAATGCATGCATTGATGATCTCGCAAGCAAACTAGACCAAGAAGTTCAATCCCCAAACACAAAACAGCCTACAGAAAATCTATCAACCGCAAAGCAATCCGAAGCATCCAAACCCCGAGCTTCCGATCCCTCGAAGCATAAAATCTGTTCCAAGCATTTGAACTCAGCAGTAAAACTACTTGAGTCGACCTCATCAAAATGCCAACGTTACAAACTCTTATCTTTTATGGCATCACAAGCTAAAGAAACCTATTCCTTCCAGCCACATATCAGTGAAAAGTAACCCTTACTCAGATCTCAAAAACTTGCAGCAAATCGTAAACACATAATCAAACAGTAAAATCTAATCAGAAACTCGCAAAAAACCTGCAAATGTCACATGAATACCAAACAAGAAACTAAGAAAAAAATCCCTCTTACAGATGCATTAAAAACTGCAGAACGTCTTAACGCTTATAGCAAAAAATACGAAGAACATATGAACATCATTAGAAAACTCTCTGAAATGGATAACGAAAAACTTTTTCAACCTAAAATCGGCCGTGGTCCAAAACCCTTAAAAAACTCTGAGAAACCTAAAATCAACTATGGGTTTATCAAAACAGAATGGAGAAAAATCCTCAAAGTTCCTGGGAATAATGAAAAAAGTCTTAGTAATGCAAAGTCTCAAGACATGTTAACAAATGCGAAAAAAAGACGATTTCGAGAAATTTTTGATATGCTGAGTCCTAATAATGAAGTATTAAATGCTAATGATATTGACTTGGATAAGGTACCAAAAACTGTACTAAGAATATTATCACCTTTATTAGAAGAAATAGCTGAATTAGCTGATGGGATTGGGTTTAACGATTTTTATCAAGCTCTTGAAAATTTGTATTCAAGTTTATCTGTTGGAGAAAAAAGTATACTTATTAGTACAGGGTGTAAAAGGGTTATGAGTCAATCGGAATTTACGTTTAAACCAGTGATTAATCATTTTGATAATAAACTACAGGAAAGTGTTGTGGAAAGATCGGAGAGGCTTTGGACTGAGAGGAAGAAAAAACTTGAAGTTGTTCAAAATGATTTGTCTATGAGGGAAATGAAACAATGCACATTTTCACCTATTACAACTAAATTCCCAGGGAAACAAATGTACTCAAGTTGCTGGGTAAGGTATCATTCGCCTTGATTGTAAAGGATAATGAACTTTTTTTAGATAAGTTTATAAATATGCTTAAGAGGGAGGTAAAAGGTTATAAGTGACTAACTATAAATAGAATAATATTTAATGATCAATAGACTTAACAGCAAGATCATTTTGTTGAGTAGTGATATTTAGTTGCTCAGTCTCTTGATCTAGTTTTGAAGGCACTTCAAAGCAAGAACTGTAATCTATTTTTATAGGGCTTAAAACTTTTGGTTTCCAGTTTTTCGGAGGTTCAATAGCTTTTATAGGAACATCTCCATCTGGATATAAATAAATCAACATCGAAATTCTAGGAGACTCTCCTCCACAAGTAAAAAGTCCTTCTGAGACTAGTTTTAAATCTAAAAAATAAGAGCTTTGAGTAATCTCAGTATCAAGCGAATTTATTCTTAGCAAATATTGCTTGATTTTCGAAATATCAATTTGGATTTTAGCCGCATATGGTCCGGCAATAAGCCCTCCTGGCCCAACATTAACTGATTGTTCTTGTTCATAGATGCATTCTTGATGATAAATTCCCGCATGTCCTGGAATATTTATTCTTATAACATACAAAATACTTGATATAATTTTTTTAATACTAGTCTTACCTTTTGAATTGTCTATATCCAGTGAACATTCTAAGACTTCAGTAGGCCGATAAGTATCTTGAGACATAACCGATTTAAGCTTTACAAAACCTTTTTTTTTGCAAAAACAACCAGAAAACCCAACATCTTTTTCTACAACAACATTCCGTTCTATATTCAACTTTTTCGCAAATATAATAACTTTATTTTTTGACCTCAGTTTATATTGATCACTTACAAGCTTAACACAAATAGAATAATAAATGACAAATTTCGTAGTATCCGCTTCAAAAAAAAAGCTCCCAGGAATTGAATCTGGAACATTAAAAGTAAAAGGTATTGTATAATCTCCGCATTCCAAAACTTTATCCCAAGTAAAAAGTTCATATCTAACTTTACAAATTGATCTTTTTTTATTTGTTGTATAGCTTAATGAAGCTTGACTAAGTCCTTCTTCAGCCCAAAGTAGTCTTTCTTTACCACTAAACTGAAAATCTAAAAAACCAGGAGGCATATCGTTTTGGATTGATACATGGACTTTACCTTGTATATTTTCTCCTACAATAAATGATTGTTTAGCTAATTCAACATAAATGTTACCTATTGAACTAGTTGAAGTTCCCATAATTATATTAAAAGATTATGGTTTATTTATAAGCAAATATGGTTTATTATCTTTTTTTTTACTGATATTTTTTTTTATAGTAGTTTTTTGTCTATAGAATTATAATCATTAATATAATATGGATACTTATATCTTCATTTTTATATATTTTCTAATATACTAAAAGTTTAAAAATATCTTTAAGTATTAACACATTAAATAAATTTACACAACAATTCAACAAAAAAGTATCAGTTCTTACTTAAAGTTCAAAAGCTTTTTCTGGATATTTCATTGTTTGAGGAGACTTAAATATACGATTATAGCTGCTATGATTGAATTGTGTATCGCTAAGATGGTATCTATGGCATTTATTAGTGGTTGTTGGATTTGAATTTCGAGGGTTACGATTAAACCATGTATGTTCGAGAGCTGCTCTTGGGGTGATTCTTTTGTATGGTTCCCATTGTAAACATTTTTCAACAAGGTCAATGAATTCTATATCGGCCCCATTGAGGATTTCAACTAAGGTTTTAGTTGCTGGTTGGCGTTTTTTACCTTTGCTGTTAGGGACAATCCTTGGTTCGTTGCGGGAATTGAAATACATAGCTTTTCTTGGACTTTTATTCACATATTCCATCGAAGGTACTCCAAGAACTTCCATAATACAACAAAACAAATCCGTTTCATTATCTCCAGGGAAAATCGGCTTGCCAATATACAATTCAACCATAATACACCCTAAAGACCAAACATCAATAGCTTCATTATACTCCATCCCCAAAACAATCTCTGGTGCCCTATAAAACCTACTTTGTATATAAGTATATACTTGTTGATTATTATAACAAGAAGACCCAAAATCAATAACCTTAACCGAAGACTTTGAAGACTTATGCAAAAGGACATTCTCAGGTTTCAAATCACAATGAATAAGTTTCAATTTTCCAAGCAAATACAAAGCATGAAAGACTTGATATGTATATCTTTTAATATACCTCAAAGAAATCCCTTTAAAACCCCCACTTTTCAACACATCATACAAACTCTGCCCAAGCATTTCAAAAACAATACAAGTGTGGTTTCTGAATTTTATCATATCTTTAATATGAACAACATTATATTTTTCACTTTTATCATTTTCTAATAAACTTTTAAGTATTTTGACTTCAACTTCAGCTTGTTGATGGAATCTTGTTTTGTTTCTAATAATTTTCAAAGCCATGTTTTCTTTAGTTTTATGGTCAATAACTTTAATCACTTCACCAAAAGATCCTTTTCCTAATATAGTTAATATTTCATATCTATAAGCAATATGATCACCAATAACAATTTTATAGTCTCCACGATCATCATCATATCCATAATTCATACTAACAGTATAGTTTTTGATTTTCTCAGCTGAAAGGCCAAGATAAAAGATTTCATTGTATTCTAGGATTTCACTTTGTTCAAAAGGACTCAATAAATATTTAAAGTATCGATATGCTAGAGATGGGGTTATAGGCAAATTTAGTGAATCAAAGCGTTTTTGAGGGTCTTCAACTGCTTCTGTAGACTTACGGCTATGTCGAGGTGCTAACGGATTACTCATTGTATTCGACATAAGATTTGATGGGATTTCTTGAAGTACAGGCACGGGTCTGTCTAATGTTTCAGCAAATAATTCAGGCTTTGAAGACCCTCTAGAATGATATGCAGTCATTGATGGACCTTGAGAGTTGTGTCTTCTTCCATGACTGAATTGGATTTTTTGTGTGGCCATCATCATATTGACTTTGATGTTCTTGGATGCATCTTCATCTAAGAGTTTTTCTTGAGCTTTTTGTAGTCTTGTTGAGAAATCAAGGATACACTGTTTGAGCTTCTGGGTTTCTTCAAGTTGTGAGTCCAGGTCGATTTCGTTTAAAGCTTTATGCGAGTTTTTCATCTTTTTTAAATAACGTAAGAAAATATAGTTTGTTAGGATGATGATGATGAAGTAGTTTGGTTAATAGGAGAGGTTGGAAATGATGAGTTTTTTTTATTATTGATAAGAGAAAATTATTAGGGGAATTGTGAGGAAGGTATATAGTGGGTTTGAAAAAGATTGGGTTTTGATAAAGAATAAGATGGAGATGGATTTTTTGGGATGGAAAGATAATTTTTGTTAGGATTTTTGAGGATTTATAAGGATTTGTGAGAGGTTATTTTTAGAAAAGTTAAGTTTAGCTAAGGATTAAAAGGTGGATTTAATTTTATTATTAGATTTAGGGTTTTATGCTGTTGGAGGTATAGTTGTTAAAGAAGATGAGGTTTATAAATTAAACTTTTTAGTTTTAATCAGCAGTTAAGATTTCTGAGTAGAATAGAAAAATACTGAGATGTTGAGTTGGTAAAAGCTTGGGTCATGATAAGAATTGATTAATGATAATAATTAAATTGAGGATTTTGGTATAGGTACTAAGAAAGTTTTGAAGGATGATGAAAAAGTTAACCAAATAAATAAATCGATGATTTGGTATGATAACATTATGATTAAGTGCATATTTAAAGAAGATTTTGATGTTCATATGGTTATTTCAATATTAAAACTATATAAGCTATATAAACTATAAATCTCATAAAATTTAGATGTTAAATCAAAAATTATCATAAAAACATAATCTATATCAAAATAAACAAAAATATTTCTGAACTGCAATACATTATTTCCACCAAAAACACCAAATCATTTTATATTCCAATATATTTTTTAATAACTATCAATCAGTATCCTAACATAATCTCTCTTCCACAGAAATCAAAAATATTTCCTATCAAACATTCTGATTTAGTTTAAGAAAATATATATACTATCTTAATATATGCTTAAACTACTTTTTATTTAATTTTCTTTTATGCCTTAGCATCATGCTTGTAAAAAACTCTTTACTGCTTGGCTCTTTTATATTTTCCACAGCTGGACCTTTTGTAATCACTTTAACTGTATACCCTTGTATATCTTTTTGTGTAGGATTTTTAGCAGAGAGAGATGTGGTTTTATGTTTTGATACACGCTTTAGTTTGTTGTAGGATTTCAACTTAGCATTGAAGTCGTTTAGATCGTGACTATTGAAATCCATTATAAATGGAGTTTTTAATTAATAGTTAAGGGTTATGAGATTGGATTTAGAATGTATTTAATATGATAATATTTCCTTATAAAATTTTGTTTATTTCCATGGTTAATGCTGTTAAGTTTTTTATATCAATTTGCTATACTCATTTTTGTGAAAAGAGAATTTTTGTAAAGAATGAGAATGATATTGAAATATTTTTTAAAGGTTATAAGAAGGTGCTGCTCATTCAGGCTTTGGTATAATCTTCTGGGAGTAAATTTCTTAAACTTTTTCAAAGTTTATAATTATATTATTAGGACTGAAAAAGGAATATTGAGCAAGGCTTGTGTGGCTTTTATGAATGATTTTTGTTTTGTGCATAAATTATGGGTTTTAAGGTTTATTAGGATTAGATATAAAGTTTTATATATAAAAATATTTACTAAAAGGGAATCTTATGACAATTAAAAAACTCACAAAACTAAATTGCCAACTCAACCTTCCACAACAACACCCAGAACCAAAAACCCAGTCAAAAATAACCCTCTTCCACACATTCAAAAATTCCAATAAAAGTATCATCACACAAAACTCTTATTTTAATTTCTCATCATCCCCAAACCTTCAAAAAACCTAAAATAAATCATCCTAACATACCCTTTATCTATTCCATATTATGCAAAATCATTCATACCCTTTCATCTATCAGCCTATAATATTTATCCTATACACTTAAAAAAAAAAAACTTATTCCCCTTTATAAAAAAATTTTTATTCATATCTTTACTCAACGTGTAGTTAATACTAAATTACTTAGCCACGGCAAATCTTCTTTGAGGGAAGTTTTGTTTTCGTTTGAGCACACGAAGCACAAGCTTATTCTGTTGTTTCTTTGTAAGTCTTCTGCGAATAGCCCTAGTTCTCTTGCCTCTAACATCAAGTGGTTGGTACTTCTTTCCTTTGCTATCAAGTCTAACCTTTTCCAGTTTCTTTTCATGGATTACAGTTAAAGCTGTAGCAATTGATTTTCTCACAATCTTGATTTTGGCAAGCTTGGCTGGGGCACCTCCTGCAACTTTAGCAACTTTTAGCGTAGAAAGTTCATTTTTAAAGTCTTCAACTTGCTTTTTCAGTTGGTCTTGGTCTTTCTTTCTTAGCTCAGATGCTTTGACTTTCACCATTTATTATTTGCAAATATGTCCAGGGCTTTATTTGGAGTTTTTATGTTGAGTTTGCGTTTAAAAAGTTGGTTTTAGCTTGGGGTTTAGAGTTTTGTTTTCAAATATGAGGAAAAGTTGTAGTTTTGTGATGTAGATACTTGGGAAAATATAAAAAAAAAATCTTTTGGCTATGATTTGTGTGAAAATACAAGCAAAAACAGACTGATTTGATTAAAAGCTCTCAAAAAAATATAGTAATCAAGCATTTCACATATATTCTTAAAAGATATTACCCAGCATATTTTATCTATTTAAAACTCTATTACTAAAACCTTGCCTAAAAAACCTAAAAACTTCATAATTTCTAATTAAATTATACATCCTGGACCACAATCGAACTACTTGGTTTCTTACACACAACACAATAGCAATATTGAGCACATTCCTTACACACCAAATGCCCACACAAAAAAATTTCATCACCCACTTTTCCACATTTTACACAACTATACTTCAAAAATTCTTCATAATCCTCTTCTTCCCTTTTACACATACTCTCTAGCATCTCCTTTTTATCTTTCAACTCCATCATTTCTCTTTGTACCCTAGCATCTTCTAATATCTTATAATCATGAGGATGTAAATATGGACATGTATATGATAATGCACAATTAGGATAAGGACATGGTTCAGTTTTATAACAATCATCATGATAAAAATATTCAAATTCATTATGTGAAAAAAGGCAATTTTCATCTTCACAATGTTCTTTTGGGCATTTTTCAGGTGTATAGTATATTTTTTTTAAGTCTCTTCTTCGATCTTTTTGTTGATTGTGATATTTATCACAGATTTTATGGTTGTGGTGCATTGTGATTTGACATGGGAAAACTTTGAAAATATTAACATCGAAGAGAACTGATGGAAGAGGTGGACGTTGACGTAAATCACCATGAGCATAAGGACATGTTGCTTCATTTTTGTTACATTTACCTTCACAGATACGAGTTTTGTATACTAAAGGATGGAAATCGATTTCTTCTTTGTTATGAGCATAAAGACAGAGCTCTTTGTAGGGACAGGAAGATTTATCACATGCTGTTGGTCTATAATTCCACACACCTGTACTATAGAGAATTGGCTGACGACGTTGAGATTGACCTGAATGACTGTTTAGACATGGGAGATCTTTACAACCAGAACACTTGCGGACTAGATAACTGGTCATATAACGTTTGTGGAGAGGCTGTTCAGTTGAGTAATCGTATAAGTTCTCAAGAACCTTGCTTTCCATTTATAGATTTAAAGTTTTAGGTTAATAGGAAGAATTTGGAGTGTAGAGAGATGTGGATTGAATGGATTAGATGATATGATTTTGATGGTTGCAAAGTGATTAGTTTAGGGTTTATCCGGATTATTGATTTAGTTTTGTATGCTTTTATGAGATTTTAGGTATCATATAAATAAGATACGCATATCCATAATAAAAATCATTTTATGAATCATATATTTTAACACAGACAAAAAATATTTACTGAACCCAACCTATGATTATACATAAATCCAATCATTCCTCTATAAATTTCAGTACAAAATAGTTAGCTTTATATATCTCGTGATACAAAAAATCTAATTTCCAAAAAATTTTCCTAAAAATTCCCTCCGTATAATATCTATCATAACCTATCACACTATTCAATCTAACTCAAAATTCTAAACCTCCTATTCTCAATATCCAAATCTATTCTCTAAACCCAAAAAATCTAATAAAATCTTCTATTCAATCATCCCCAAAAAAAAAGGTGATTTTAAAATCTACCCTTCCCTAATATTTTATCTATATCATCATATCTAAATCATCATATCTATATTATCATAACTATAACATCATATCTAAATCATCATATCTATACCATCATATTTATATTATACCTATTATGAAGAAGTTTGTCGCCTATGGCTGCGGCTCTATTCTTGCAGTAGCCACCGGAGTCTACCTTCTCTACCAATCTTCAAACCATCTAAAATATCAAAGCGTAAAAGTTCTAGACAAAAGCTCACTAATATTCCTCCTCAAGCAAATCCGTGCTGATTATTCACAAAAATTCCAAGTCGTCCTCAAACTTAACAGGAAAAAGCGTCGAGCAGCCCATCGTGGAGGACGTGAATATAGGAACTTAATCAAAGATTTAAAAACCCAAGCAAAAGAATATATACAAAAATCTATTGAAGATGTTTTATGCAAAAATAAACTTACTGAAGAAACTCTTGCTGAGTCTTATAAACATTATGAAAATGATGATGATGTGAAATTAGCACTTTCTAAGTTATGCTGTGTTGAAAACAATAAAAATATTTCTTTAGTGTCGATGCGCTTAGAAGAAATATTAGAATTTTATATATCAAAAGTTGAAGAGTTTAATGAAAATGATCCTAATGAATTGAATATACAGATGAAGATGCTTGAAGATGAGATTTTTGATGAGTTCGGATGTGAGGCTGAGGAAATTGAAGCGACTGTTAATAGGAAGAATAAGGGTGTTGAGCATTTGACGAAGATTATTAGCGATTTGAACCAAAGATTGCTTGAGAAAACTAACCAGGAGCTGTTTTTTTAAATATATTTTAGGTAGTTTGGAGATTATGATTAGGGTGAAGCAATTTTTTATGTGTTTTAGGGTTTTCAGGGGTTTTTTAAAGAAGGGGATTGGTTGGCTGGGTTTCGCCAAAAGCTAAATTGAAAAATTTCTTATTAGTGAAGATATGTGGATTATTAAAATAGATAATAAATCTATATTCAACTGCTGATTCAAGATAATTATGAACGTCCGCAAATTAAAAATTCCAACGCACGGTGCAAAAATCGAAGCCTTCCACGCTAGTTCACAAAAACCAGGGAAAATTATCTCTGAAGAAATGCGCATGAGCCTTTCTAAAACCATAGGCACTTCACAGAAAGTTATCTCTTTAAAGCAATCAAGATCCAACTCAGCCCTTAAGCAAAAATTTAATCAAATGCTTTCAGCAAATGTGACGCCTTTAAATAAAAAACCTCATAATCAATCTCATATAATATCGACTTCATCAGATATTATCGATTCATCTACAACTTCAAAGTCTTCAAATGATTCAAAATATAATATTTTAACATCAATTGAGACGTATCTGTCTGAACAAGTTAAAGCTAGTAAGAATTCACTAAGATATTTGGTGTATATTGAAGCTTTACAGAGATTAGGCACTTATGACTCTAATTTGAAAAAGATTTTAGCAGCAATTGCTCTTGGGCTTAAGGATTGCTTTAAAGCTCCAGAGGATTTGTCTCAAATACCTCCTCAATCTGAAATAGAGACAGAAAAGTATCGAAGCCAAATTACCGAGCTTCGGAGTACTATAAAAACTCTTCTTGACGAAAAAAAGACTTTCAAAAAAAGTAGTGATCAGTTCAATTCTATATTGGGATATATGAAAAAACAAGGTGTACCAGTTGAGATGCATATACAACAATATTATGAAAAAAACAGTAAAAAAGACAAAAAAACTTCAATGAGTAGTAGTATGAAAATTATCCCAACTTGTAGTGGAAATGATATAAAGCCAAATATTGTCCCGAAATTAAATATAGTCCCACCTTCAGGAGCAGGATTTCATCAAGAGTTTATGGCTAAAGTAGAAGAATTTTCCGAGTCTTGGAGAGAGTTGATTAAAAATGAAAAGTCTGGATAAGTAAAGCTCTACAGACTATAAGTATTTTATATAAAATCTCGAATTTGTTAAATTCTATCAATAAAAATCGTAAAAATACATAAAAACACTTTTTCAGTATAAAAAAGTTTTTAAATTCATTCTTATAATAAAACCTTATTTAATAATCAAAAGTTTATTAAGATAATCTATCTCATTCTAAGTCTATTAACTATAAAGCTGTTGTTTTGCTGCAGCTGTCAATGACTTTCTTTCTGAATGGCCACTAATCGACCCAGTATTACTTTTCTTAACTTCGCCATCATGTAAAATCTGAACAGGCTTGCCGATTTCAGCACGTGATAAGGAAAATTTATACTCTGAAGCCTCTGAATTCCTTGATGATCCTTTCTGTGAAACTATAGGCAAATTTGTACTTACAATAGGTGTTTCAGCTTTATTTCCCTGTGATTGTAAAGGTGTCACTGCATAAAAATCATTCATCGCATGTCTAAATGCTGGATCAACACTACTACTAGTCCTACTTTGTAAAGGAGTATTACCATAAAAGAACTTTTTAGCATTGTCTTGATATGATTGTGAATCTAAATCAACATAAGCAGTTTTTTTTTTAGTTTTATGTATACTTCCTTCAGGTAAATAAGAAATTTGATTGATTTTCCCTGTTGGTTCAAAAAACTTTGTCGCGTTTTTATTAAATTCCAGTTGCAAAGTATTGGGTGTTCCAAGATCATGACCATAGAATCGTTTAGCATTTCTTTTTAAGTCATCATTTCCTGGTGTTGGAGGTTCAGATGGTTTTCTTGATGAGATTTCTGATACAGAAGGTGTAGCACCCCAGAATTTAGCTTGGTTTTTTATGAAGAATTTGTCGTTTGGTAAGGTTTCAGCAATTTTTTTAACTTCAGTACTTGGTTCTTCAGTCATCCAAGTGTAATCTGGGTCTAAGGGATTTGTTTCTCTTATTGTGCTTATACCTTTTTTATATGTTCCTGATTGAGCACCTTCTATATCTAAAGTATCATTTGGACTTCTTATATAGTTACGGAGTTTGGTACCTAAAGGTCCATTTCCTTTTGTCCCTGCTGTTGCCCCATCAATGTCTTTGGTATCCAAATGTCTTGAATGAGGACTTTGTGACAGATTTACTGATCTTTTTGGAATACTCCCGTCGACTGGACCGATTTTAATGAGCTTGTTGTTTTCATCACGAGATAGATATTCTGGCATTAGTGGGTTAGTTTTACGTTTACTTTCAAACACTTCCAAAGTGTTTATGTCCTTAGGGTTCATCAGGTCAGGTTTAATTAAGTCTTTTTTCTGTCTTGCAGTTGCCCCAGGAATATCTGAAATATCAGTTGTATTCCTAGTCTGCCACTTGGAGTATATCGATGGTTTAGACCCTTCTATATCATCAATATCAATAGTGTCTCTAATAAACCTAGGCGGTGTTGAAGGTTTGACTGAAAAAGTTGCGAGATTATATTCAGGAGTTAAGGGGTTGTGACCTTTTCTGTTAGTTTTAAAGTTAACTGAACTTGGACTAGCATTCGGAATATCATTTGTCTGTAAATTGTATTCAGGTTTGTTTAATGATCGATATCTAGGTTGAGGGCTAGCTTTTTCAATGTCTTCAACTGAATAAAAATTTGGCTTGTTCATATATTGATAACCTGGTAGCTTAGGTCTAGCACCTTCTATATCATCAGTCCTTAAGGAATTAGCCCCAGGGCGAATCCACTTTTTTTTCTTTGGGGGAAAGTCTTCAGCTGTTATTGTAAACATTTTCTTTTATAACTATAAGCCATATTAGAGTTGAAAATCTTAGCAAATTCAAATGATTTAGTTTGAAGAAATGTCTTTGAATTAAGATTATGAAATAAATTTTGTATTTAATGATTACTTATAGAGAAATTAGTTGTTTAATAGGAAGTTGATTATAGGATAACTGTTTAGAAAATATAATAAGGTTTATTAGAATTTTTTTTGGAAAGCATATCATTTATGCTTACTCTATTGTGTTAGAAGATTTATTGGATTGTTTAAAAATTTATTTAAATATATTTGTTGATGAAAGTAGGACTATATAGAATTAGTTGCAGGTAATAAATTATATAGTTATGATATTGTTCGAGTAATGCAAATGATAATCAAATTTATCAAAGGAACGATTAAATAAATATTCATGATAATCAAATTTATCAAAGGAACTATTAAATAAATATTCTTATAGACAAAAATTATATACTTTAATAGTATAATAGTTAAGTTTGATAGTGATCCAATATCTAGTATGTCTTGAAAATAAGAAACTTGGAAAACTGCTGAGAAAGCACTAATTGAACACAGAAGATCAATAAAATCACCATGATATCAAAGATAATCGATAAGAACCACTGGCAATATTTAAGCACTTCTGATATGAAATCCTAATAAATCTTTCGTAGTACTTTAATAAGGAAAAGTTTTAAATTCTCATATTATGGTCTGATTAATCATGGAAAAAACGTATATTATAATATGAAGGCTAAAGTCTTAGGAGTCTTACTGTTGCTATGTATTGTGCAGACTGCACAGGTATCAGTGAAATTACACCAGCCAATGATGCCTTATTTATCTTTAGTCCAGCAGGACACTGAAACTGATGCTACTGAAGATGAATCCACAACCACCACAGATGACACTGTTGATGATACTGCTGACGATACTGTAGATGATACTACTGCAGATGACACAGTCGATGATACTGCTGATGATACTGTAGATGATACTGCAGATGATGCTACTGATGATGCTGCTGCTGACGATACTGTAGATGCTGCTGCTGACGATACTGTAGATGATACTACTGCTGATGACACAGTCGATGATACTGCTGATGATACAGTCGATGATACTGCTGATGATACTGCAGATGATGCTGCTGATGACACTACAGATGCTGCTGATGATACTGCAGATGATGCTGCTGATGATACTGCAGATGCTGCTGCTGATGATACTGCAGATGATACTACTGCAGATGACACAGTCGATGATACTGCAGATGATACTGCTGATAGCACTACAGATACTGCTGTTGATGATACTGCAGATGATGCTGCTGATGATACTGTAGATGATACTGCAGATGACACGGTCGATGATACTGCTGATGATACTGCAGATGATACTGTCGATGATACTGCTGATGATACTGCAGATGATGCTACTGATGATACTGTAGATGATACTGCTGATGATACTGCTGATGATGCTGCTGATGATGATACTGCTGATGATACTGAAGATACTGCAGATGATACTGCTGATGATGCTGCAGATGATACTGCTGATGATGCTGCAGATGATGCTGCTGATGATACTGCAGATGATGCTGCTGATGACACTGCAGATGATGCTGCTGATGCTACTGCTGATGATACTGCAGATGATGCTGCTGATGATACTGCAGATGATGCTGTTGATGATACTGCTGATGATACTGCAGATGATACTGCTGATGATGCTGCAGATGATACTGCTGATGATGCTGCAGATGATACTGCAGATGATGCTGCTGATGATACTGCAGATGATGCTGATGATGCTGTAGATGACGCTGCTGATGATGCTGCCGATGATACTGCAGATGATGCTGTTGATGATGTTGCTGATGCTGCTGCTGATGATGCTGCAGATGATACTGCTGATGATACTGCTGATGATGCTGGAGATGATGCTGCTGATGATACTGCCGATGATACTGCAGATGATGCTGTTGATGATACTGCAGATGATACTGCCGATGATACTGCAGATGATGCTGCTGATGATACTGCAGATGATGCTGCTGATGATACTGCTGATGATGCTGCTGATGATGCTGCAGATGATACTGCTGATGATACTGCAGATGATGCTGCTGACGATACTGTAGATGATACTGCTGATGATGCTGCTGCTGATGCTGCTGCTGATGATACTGCTGATGATACTGCTGATGATGTTGCTGATGATACTGCTGATGATACTGCTGATGATACTGCTGATGATACTGCTGATGATACTGCAGATGATACTGCAGATGATACTGCTGATAATACTGCTGATGATACTGTAGATGATGCTGTAGCAGATGATACTGCTGAAGATGAAAGTGTTACAGATGATACCACTGAAGATGAAGTTATAGAATCATCAGAAGAATTAGAACTTGATGATATTCTCTCCTATCAAGTACTCGCTTCAGAATCAATCTTATTAAACACCCTAGACGAAAAACAAGATGAGCTCGACTCAGTAATGCAATCAATATCAGACCTAGAATCAGCTTTAGAAATTGACACAACCTGTGCATCATTCACATCATGTGGAGGTTGCACATTAAACTCAGGCTGTGTTTGGTGTCCAGCAGAGAATATGTGTGTTGAAGGTACTTCTTCAGGTCCAACATCATCAACATGTGCATCTTTTGAATATGGTCAATGTTCTTCTGTTGATTGTGACTCATTTACATCATGTTCAACATGTATAAACAATCCTGAATGTGGTTGGTGTGATTCATCAAGTCTTTGTTATGAAGCATCAGCATCTGAACCTGGAGATTGTAGTGAAGAAGATTTTTATCATGTTTATGATGATAGTAACAATTATTGCCCTGTTGGAGATGAGGAATTTGAAGTGCTTTATTCGACTGAAGAAGAACAAGAAGATGAACTTAGTGAGTTGCAATCACGTGCTGTGGATTTGAATTTGGATATTAGTGAAATTAAACAGCAGATAGCTGATTTGCAAGCTCTTGAAGCATCTTTTACAGGATTCTTACAATTAAATATTAATTAGGGAGTTTTTAGATAATAATAAAGAGATTTTAGATATAGTAGTGATTTAGAGGGTTTATAGGTTTCGATGTTCAGAAGATTAGGTATTATTTGTATTGGTTATTGGAAATTATGAGATGATTAGTAGTTGTAATTGATAAAATTAAGAAAAAATTAAGGTGATAATTGATTACAAATTACTTAGATAAAATATGCTAGTGCTGATTTGTTTTAAGTGAGACAAGCAATTCCTATAATTAGCTTATTTCTATATCTCTATCCTTTTTCTGAAACACTTAATTTTATAAACCTTACATCTAAACTCAATAAAAAAAAATTACCTCTTTTATATCAACACCAAGATCTAATTTCACTTCTTAAAGCAATTCAAATAAAATCAACAAAATCAAAAATTACTGAATTAATAAAAACATTTTGTCTAACTAATCGTCTTTATAAGTCAAAACAGGTTCCAAAGTCGGTGATGGGCTCGACTCAAAAGTGTTCTCAAACAAGTTTTTACTATGTCTAAGAACAATCTGCTTCCTAATATTATTATCTTTACCTACAACTTCCATACTTCTAGGTATCTGTTGAGCAGTATAGCTTTGAGAAAGCCTGAAAGATCTTTTCGAATACACTTGCCCTGCTTTTAGATTAACCTTACAACAAGGCATAATTAAATCATCTAAATCATTTTCCGAGTGTCTTTTACGCTTTTCAATAGGAGGCAAGCTTTGTTTTTTAGGTGTTGAAGGTACTAGATTTTTAGCTTTCCGAGATGATACTTGGGTGTTAATGAAATAAGATGGGTCTAAAAAGTTTATTGAATAAGATGAGGCTGTTGAGTCTTTTTTAGTATTTGGTCTTGATTTAACTAGAGTATCGAATTTGCTTTGTTCATTTTTGTAAGTGTCTAAAGTTATCATCAAAGAAGTATTTCTGATTTGATGCTTTTGTGATGTGGATTCTCTTTTAGTTGGGAAAGCTGGGAGGAAAGCTTTTCTTTTGTAGGTCTCAGAAAACCACATAAAAATTATATGATTATCATGATCCTTATATTAATGATTGTTTGAGATAGATAATATGAGATTTTTTATGAAGTTATTTTTCGCTTGGGATTTGTGAGATTTTATGATGTTTTATAATTGTATAATATTTATAACAAAAAGTAAGATTAGGATTATGAAAAAATGAATTTGTTGAGAATTGAAAGTGCTAAAGGGAAGTCGGGTATGCTATTTCATGTAATTTGACAATGATCAATAATATATGAAAAAAATGTATTTATAAGGGGAAATATGAACCATTTCTAAAAGAGTTTTTAGAAAGCTATGTATTGATTTGCTGAATATGAAGATTATTGTGGTAAATAATAATAATATCAGCAATATTTTTAGGGATTTAGGCTGAACTTAGATTAAAAGAAACACATAAGCTTTAATTTATTATAATATTTGACAAGGGTTTATACAAGTTAGTAGTAATTCTTTAACTTAATTATATACTTTAAATTTTTCTTACAATAAAATCTACTTCAATCTTTCAAGTTATTTCTTCTGAAAGTTTTATATTTTTTTGCAATAGCTCATTAAAAATCCCCTTGAATAAAATTTTATCAAATACCCATATGCCGTATAATAAAGAAATTTCCTATCCATAGCTTATATCAAGTTAGTTATTTGAAATAATTTTATATAAAAGCAAAATTTCCTATTTATATAGAAGGAATATTAAATCTAAGTAAGCTATATACAAACATAACAAACTTCAAAAATATCATCTTAAATCAGTGTATTTAAAAGCAAAATGACAAATTTTTCCTTTGCAACTCATACAAAAATTCAAAAATCTCTATAATATCCATATATTCCCTATAATAAAACCCTCTCTTTAACAACAAAGCCTACTCTCTACCATAAAAACTAATTATTACACTAATAACACAAAAACCATACAAATTTTGCATTCATCACATAAACTTTAAAATTAAAAATCCTATATCATCCCTTATCAAATCCTTCATCTTCCAAATTAAATAAATATCATTAACTAAGATTTACTAATATGCTCCCTTTCTTCTTATATCTCTTTGATATTGAATATCATTAAGCTCCTCTTGTATCTTCATCTCCCTCTCATACTTCATTTTAGCCTCTTTCTCCGCTTTCATCTGTAAATTCGAATCACGTACACTTGCCATCATAGATTTTTGTTTAGCTTCAACTTGTCCTTCCATTAACCCACATGCACGATTAGCTTGCAAAGTTTGTCTAGCAAAAGCCATTTCTTCTTCTTGCTTTTTTCTTAATGCTTCAGCTTTTTCACGCTTTTGCTCTTCAATCCATTCCTTTTGTCGCTGCTGGTAGTCTTTTTTTCGGTCTAAAAACTTGTTGTCTTCGCCGTCAAAGGTAAAACAACCTGAAATTCCGTTCCTGTCCTGGGGTTGAGGATCATTCCAGTTTTCCTTTGTCCTTTTCATTTATATTTATAAGTAACTGTAATAATTAAGAATTTGTTTGGTTTTTATAAAGGGTTAGATTTTTGATTTTTTTATATGAAGATGAGTATTTGGTTTTTAGGATGTGAAGAGCTTTTTGCTTTGTGTTTGGGATGTTTGATTTGGATAAATATTAATTTTGGATTTGGGAAATATAGTAAAGTTAAACTACAAAAAAATATTTATCTCAAAATATATAAAACTAATCTAATGCACTTACCGAAATAAAACATAATAAAATTTTATATATTTCTCACCATCTCTAATACAACTTTCATACAAAAATGTAATACTCTTCATATTTTCTTTAAAGTCTAAATTTTATTATATCCAAACTAAAACTAAAAATTCATCATATAAAAATGTCTATAGCACAAGATATTCCAAATGGACCAAGCATAACTCTACCAAAAAATCAAGAAATCCCATCTTTACCCTCAGATCGCAACCATGTCTTAGTTAAACTCCTTAAAGACTTAAATGAATACGTAGATTATTCACAAATCCCAGAAAATGAGCGACTAATACTTAAAGATAACTTCAGTAAAATAAACTCAAATTATTACAACTTCACAAGGGATATTGAAAGCGGCTCAGGATTCGGACAAATTTGTGAGACTTGTAAAAGTGAAATGAAAATAAAGCACAAATGTAAACAAATGCTCTGTGGAAAATGCATGAAAACAAATGAAACAAACTGTAAAAAATGCTTTGAAGCATTAGGACAAAAATATTTAGACAAACTTTTTCAAACAATTAAATGGTGTGAAAGATGTTCACATAAAAGAAAAGCATATACTGAATGTCTCCATTTATGTTATAGATGCACAATATTATCTAATGAAATTATATGTTCAACTTGTTCAGAAAGTTATAATAGGTTGAGTAAAACAGAACAAGTGTGTTTTGGATGTCATAAAATGTGTAATTCTGTTAAAGATAGAATGGTTGATATTTGTGATAAACATTTTGTATGTGCGAATTGTGCTTGGGATTGTATAGTTAGGGAAGCATGCTTTTGTGGACGAATTTTGAGCCCAATGGAGATTTATGCTATATCAGAATATATACTTGGTCGGTGCAGGGATTGTAAAGATGAGATAGTTTGTGTTAAGCTTATGAAGAGAAACTGCTGTAGTAATTTTGTATGTGAAGTGTGCTTTGGTTTTCCTTGTGAAGTGTGCATGAAGCCGAGTTTTGATTTAGATGATTAGGGTTGGTTTTATAGTTAAATATGGTTTGTTAGTAACTTTACCCAAATAATTTTTTCAATGCTAAAAAACTATTTAATAATTAAGTAAAACTCCTAAATACAAAATAACATCTATCTTAAACCAGATTCCAAAATACCAAACCATATTCAACCCACAACAAAACTCCTATATCTCTAAACCAAAAATCCTCAAACTAGCACCCAAATCTATCCTAAAAGCATTTTAAAACTTAAACCATTATCTTATCACTGACCTCTTTCTTCTGCCTAATAATAGCTTCCAACAACGAAACACTCAAAGGTTTAAACGCTGAATAAAAATTACCAACATAGTCTATTTGTGACTCCAAGCATTTCGACACACAATCTCTATTCCCACTAATAGCACAAATAAACGTCTTTGGGTAATGCTTTTCATTCTCCCTCTGTCTAATCCTAACTGATGCTTGATACCCATTAAGCCTAGGCATTATTAAATCCATAAAAATTATCTGATACATATACCCTTGGCTTGAATAATTATCATACATATCAACAGCACCAATTCCATCTTTAGCAAATTCACAACTTACAGTCATTACTTTTCTTAACAATTCTTGTAAAACTTTACGATTTTCTTCAAAATCATCTACTATTAACACTCTATAAACCCCAACTTCATAGTTTAGAATTTTTAGACATTCTGTATAGAGAAATCTTTTTACTTGACGTTTATTTGTTGTTGAGTAGTTTGGAGACTCAAATGTGTTGTTTTTACTACGGCGAAGTTTGATTGTTGTACTTGCCCTACGGATTTTGTTAGGGTTTAGAAAGATGTCAGCTATACTACTGAAACTTGGGATTTTTTGGATACTGGGCATGGATTTTGGAGAGCGGATTAGCTTGTTTTCATCCCTTAGTTGGTCGTCGTTAAGTTTGATTATTATGTTGTTATGACTCTTATGGCATAATCCAATTCCAATCCCAGTCTGATGTTCAATATTCAATTTAACTTGTGTCTTATCCATTCCTATCCCATTTCCATACCACAAAATCCTTGAATTCCCAATATTAAACCTATTTGAAAATTTCAAAGATATCGGTACCAAACTATCTATAGAAATTGGGAACCTAATAAAAAATGATAGGGTGACTTTTTTCTTACTATATGCAATCTGTTTAACCTCAATCTTCAAAGCTCTCAAATTCGAAGAAAACAAAGCATAGCTCAAAGAAAATTTCTTAGCAAAACTTTCAAAATCCTCATAACTCTTTCTTTTATTCTCAAAAATCAACACCAGAAGTTCATGCTTTATATCTGAAGCTGAAAAATTACATGTAAAAGTATAACAAATAGTGTTATTAGTCTCAAAACTTTGTAAAGTAAATTCAATTAATGAATCGCTTTCTGCAGTACTTTTCGCATAGTCAATAATTACATGAAGGAAAAGCTTTATACGTATTTCATTACAAATAATAGTAGCTTTTGAACTTTCATTTGTAAATCTGAAATCCAAGCATTTGTCTGAGGATTTTACATTGAAATATTCTATTGAATTTATAATTTCGCTTGGGAAATCTAGGGTTTTTGTTTCTTGACTGAAGTTACATTCAGATTGCTGTTCAAGATAAAGCTGATAACTCCAGTAGTTTATACAAAACCTGTAAAATATTTCTAGGATAGCCGGTTGGACTTTTTCTTTTGTTTTGTAGTTGTTGATGATTGCATTGTTTAACTCTTCTAAACATTGCTCTTGGGAGAAGTAGAAAAGATTGAAGATTTTATCGTTAAAGGATGCTTCAACGATTTCGATGAGGCTTAGCTCGACACATCTTTCAAACTTCCATTCAACACACTTAATCACTGCTAAGTACACAGTGTTATTTTCCTTTAAAAATACTTCCTCTTTCTCCTTCCCATCAGAAACACTCCTAATAAGCCTACATATAATATCATAATTCTCAAGAGTAAACAACCCTTCCAAGTTTTTTTCTTGCATATTCATCCCTTTTTGACAAAAAACTCTATCCGCAGCATAATTCATCAATACAATCCTAAAACGCTGAGAAACAATGACAACAGGGTATGGTATTTTCATCCACAATTCTCTATACTTATAATTTTCTTCCTTATGTTTTCGCATTTTCCTCCAATTGCTTCTAAAGTCTTTTTCAAACAAAAAGGTCAATAAGGTATAAGTCATCACTGAAACCAAAGCATTAAGAGTTTCTAAAGGACCAACCGATAATAACTTAACAATATTAATAGCAAAAAATAGCTCCCAGCGTTTCCAGATGAAAAATTGCAGCAAAAATGAAGGAAGTAAACAACCCAAAAATTCAGCAATTGTTCCTTTACTATAATTGTATTCAATAAACACCAATGAAGCTAATTCTAATGATAAATTCCTTAGCAAACTATGTGGTACTAAAGGAACTGCGAAGAAAGCTAAAAAATATGTGGGTAGCAGGTTTACTAAAACAAAATATATTGATAGCAGGATCAGCCCTGAAATTACTAATAAAGAAGATATTTTGTGAAGTTTTATGAACTCTTCTTTGAAACTCATTTCGATGTTGGTGTTTGTGAATCTTAGGTTCCAGTTTTGACTGAGATTGTCTAACATATTTTTTATGGCTGTATTGTTTTGGGGTAATAAGGTGCATTTTTTGGTTTAAAATTAAGTGAGCATTTGTTAGAAGGGCTTATGTGAAAAATATGAATTTAGAAATTTAGGGTGTTAAAATCAATAATATGATAAATTTCAGTATGCTTTATTGATTTGTATTGAAATTTTATGATTATTTTGTATAAAAATGAGGTTTTTATTAGCTTGCATTTTGCAGAGATGATTGAATAATTAAGGATTTTTGTACTTGAATGAAGGAAATTTTATATTATATGATAATAAGGTAGCTGTGATTGTGAAAATCATGCTAAAATACAACAATTATAAAGACTTTATGATGTATTTTTAGAAAGATATAACAAAAGTATAAATGATATAGTTTTTAGAGAGTTTTAAGGGTTTTAAAACGCATTTTGATATATTAAATGTAAAAGTTTGTGTTAAAAATGCTGAAGTTTAATGCAATCTAAATTTTATTTAATTTTTTTGGTTTTACTATGTGACAAGATTCTATTTAAAAATTAATTTATAAAATTTTCCAGATTAAGCTGATATTTTAAGTAATCCAGTTTAATTATTGACTAACTAAGTTTATTAATAAGAAATTACACGAAAAAGCATTTAAACTCTTGACATAATTCTAAATTGATCATATAATTTATTCCTTTTAAAATTGGTATCATTCAAAAAAACACTATTCCATAAGCTAAGTAAAATCTTCTTTTTTATAGAGTTTTATTTCAAAATATCTGATATTAAATATGCCTTATTGATACTTTTTTGTTAAGACATGATGAATTTTACTATACAAATCGATTTATATAAATACTTCTTGATATTAGTTAAATATATGCTTCTCTTAAACGTATTTGCAAAAATCTTCCTATTAAAATTAGTATTATTCATATTTCAAACTCATAATTTTTTATAAATGTAAACCTACCTAACTTGTCAAGTATTTAATATATAAACTTTTAAAGGAAGTTTTCAATTATATAACAAGCCACAATATATAAATATTTTATTCAAAGCATATAGAAGTGAGAAAATTTCAAAATAATTTAGAAAATTTCCGCTATAGAAAAAAAATCGCAGCACTTTAAATAAAAAAAATGATGCCAATTAGGAATTTTATCAATTGAATAGAAATGAATTCTTTTATCACTTTCATACTCTGCTTCAATAATTTTACCTTAAATTCTATTATAGTATAGTTTTTTATAGGAATAAACTTCTTAGCTTTTTTTCGATTTGACCTAAAAAAAAGTTATTCCAAATATATAATTTTCACTTTAGATAACATTAAAATACGGATATTCTTTAAAAAGTATATATAATCTAACATGCTATTACTAAATTTTCACTGTTATATTCTATTTAAATAGTAATTCTTGGAGAAGGTAGCATGATGAATTTTTGGCGTTCTTGGGATATTATTGGCAATTCATAATTTTCTCTTTTTGTTTCACTTTCAACTTTGATTAATTTGAATTCTGAACTATCATAACTGGATGAGTTCTTCACAAATATTGAAGAAGTTCCTTTGATTGCATGAATTCTCTTGTGAAGTGACAACTGAGATGCTTGTCTAAAAGACTTGTCACAAGCAACACACTTAAAAGGCATAAAACCCATATGAATGTGAAAATGTTCTTTTATGCTTTGCTTGCTCGAAAAAAGCACTCCACAAATCTGGCATTTGAATTTTTTCAATTTCATATGGACAGATTCAACATGCCTTTTAAGGTTAAATTTTGTTGCATACTCGCTTCCACAGTCTGCATACATGCAGCAGTACATTGTTATGCCGCTTTCTAAAGCTATTATCTCTGACATTATATGTTAAATCTTAATCAATCATTTAAGACAAAATTGCAACGGCTATATAATTGTGTAAATGAACATGTAATAATGTATATAAGCCGCATGTAAGGAATCATTATGTGATTTTTATGATTGAAGTTGAGTTTTATATAATACTTAATGATTAGAAGTTGCATTTTGAATGTGATTTGGGGTTTAAGGAAATTCATGGAAATTCATGGAAATTCTTTACTGAATGAATTATGAAGAGGATAAGTATGATAGATTTAGAGAGAAAAGCTTTAGAATATATGTGATTTGATAAAACTTTAGATTATGAAAGAGGAGTCTTATATAGTAAATGCATTTCCATATTTAAGAAGAGATGAAAAAGACCCAAAATATTTGATATTATGATTTTTATTGTGTAATTAGATATATAATAGATAATGCTCAAGAAAATAAGTCAAAACATTGAGTTTGCAATAGTTCAGAATCAAAAATCCATTTTTAATTGAATATTTATAATAAAATCAAATTGTTTTTTGGAAAATAAGCTAATATGTTGATGAACTTCAAGCATCAGAAAGAACTTAAGCAATTTTGATAATTTTAAGAGTCATTACATGTTCTGATAATGAAATTAAAAAAAATATATTCAGATTGTATTAAAGCAATTGAGTTTATAATATTACTTCATATAAAATGATTTAAAATAGTATCCGAAATTATTATTTCATTCAAAACACCTAAAAAATTCTTAAATCTTATTTTTCAAAGCTAATCAGAATAAATTTAAACCCTAATTCTCACAATATTATAAAAGTCAGGATGACTAAAAGCTCAACACTGATAATAGAATTAAATATTCATATAAGTATTTCTAATAATTATATAAACACAATTAAAAGTGTATTTTATTTATAATCTCAGAATATTATTTAAGCTAAAACTTGACTGTATGTTTGTACCGACCATAGCTCAGTTGGTAGAGCATGGGACTGTAGAAATGTAGTAATCCCAGGGTCACCGGTTCAAATCCGGTTGGTCGGATTTTTTTTAACTATGGATATTGAAGCATACTTATGCTATATAAGCATATTATTTATCATTATACTTAAAGGGTTATCCTTTTAAGCTTAGATTTTTAGAAATTCATCATAAGATGCTTGATGTATTTTAGAATTTATTATTTAATTTTTGATAGTCTTATTATATTCTTCATGACTTATGAGATAAATTAAAAGAAGATTAAAACAAGCATATTAAGTACTAAGTATTAAGTTAATTTTTATATACTGGGTTAAGCAGACCTATAAAAAATTATATAATATGCACTATAATCTATAATAAATATAATTTTTAGCGTGAAAAGAATTCCAGTTAAATTATAGAAAAGCTATAACGAAGACAAATATATTGATTAGTGCTAGACCAAATAAATCTAGGACCTCATAGGATGCGAGAAAATTCAAGTTTCACAGTAGAAAAAATCATAATTCTAATGAAAATCCACAAATCAATAAAAATCAAAGCAAATACAATTATTCAATGCATAGCTGGTATTAAAATAATAATAATCTATACAACTATCTCTTATGACATAATTACAAAAAACTATTATCTTATTCACTAACCTTAATATAAACAGTATTTCTTACTCAATTCCAAATCTCCAAAAAAATTTTAAAATCATTCTCACAGCCACTAATCATATGAATTCAATCAAAGGCCAATTTCTAAACTATTTTTTTGCATTAACTATTAGAGCTGGTTTTTTTCGAGTGTATACTTCTAATACTCACTGCTTGTGATCTGCTATGAGGTACTTCATAATAACCAAATTCACTAGGCATCCTATAGCTACCTGGTCCAGGAGTATTGACAATACCATAATTAAAGTCCCTACTAGTAAGTCCAAAAGCAACATTTCCTGAGCTTTTAGATGTAGATAGGTACTTAGAATAGTTCATAAACCCTTTATCAACATTATAACTCCCAGGGGCAGGGATTTGTTTTTTATCAATTTCTTGAAATCTAGGCGAGGACCTTGGGCTAAAAGTGTGAACTTCAAGGTTTCTCACTGTAGATAATACAAATTTCCCTGGAGCTGTAGATAAAACCTGATCATAAGCACCTGGTCCTGGTACTGGATCTCTAGCTTTGGCTAGATGCCTTTTACCAGCCAAGGTAATTTTCCTCCCTTCATTAGAAAACTTTGGAGTTATACTATATGTTCCTGGACCTGGGACCTTAGGATCAGCCACAAAGTGCCCTTGGAATATAGTCTTACAGTTCTCACGAGAGAGGCCAAAGGAAAAACCCCCACCAGGTAAGATTTTAAGAGGAGCTTGATATGCGCCTGGGTCTGGGGTTTTTTCCTTTTCTGTTGTGAAGTCGTATTTTTTTCCATACCCGAAACTTGCACTTCTTTTGTTTAGTGCAGGAGGAATGTCGTAGAATTTCCCTGTTCCTGAAGATTGCTCTGGGAATCTCTTTGCTCTCGGAAAGGAAAATTGGCTTTTAGCTGTCGAATTGTTTGTCGGGGCGTTTGCTATTTGCGTATGGTTTGAAGCCAGCATTTCTATTATAAGGTTAGGTTTATTATGTTAGAATCTAATCTTATTAAGCTGACGCTTTAGGGTATTCAACCATTCTTCGGATACCTGCGGCTTACGTCTTGTGGCTGGCTTCTCACAGGACTCAAGCCTGATTTGGAATTCTTCAACTTCGCAATCCACGCTTCGGTTTGGAGAACTTGATTCGTCAGTGCTTGAGTCTGAGAAAAGCCTTTTGAAGATTTTGTTAGATTTTTTCCCTTGAAGAAAATGTATCGCATGATTAAGCGGCAACAAACTAAAGTCTTTGCAGTTGCTTAATAGCTCCTGCAACTCACAATAAATATTTTTTAATTCAAAGGTTTTAGACAAACTTTTATCAACTTCCCAAGCAGGTTTAAGGACTTTGCAATAGAAAATCAATTTTGAAATATCCGCACTAGATTTCGACTCTGAAATTTTTTCAAATAACGTGCAGACTGATTCAAAGCATGCATAAGATTCCAGAAGGAACACACTAAGCTTACCCAAATAGTTTTGCACTTGTGATAAAATGTCTTCAGTCAATTCATTAGCAAGCCGCGATAATACAAGGTCAAGATTCAAACATTTTGTTTCTGAAAGAACAGAAATATCAATAGCGTAGGGTTCATTAGAAGATATTAAGCGTGATCGGAAAGTGCTCATTAGACTCTTAAGGATCTTTCTAATGGACATTTCAAACTCATTAGTATCTGAAGATTTTGAATCTGATTTGGTAGGTTTTGCTTGTAAAATACTGTTGCTAAGTTTATTGTTTTCAGGGTTGACGATAGGTTTCTTTTTAAGATTCGTGTTTCTGTTTCTTGAGCCTCTTTTTCCCATTTAAATTATAACTGAATTTAAATATGCTTTCATATGTGTTTTTCATTATGAAACCTACAAGACCTAAGTACCATTTTATGGATTAATAAGTGGAGGATTAATAGGATCTAAAGCTGAAAACCTTCTGACAACCTTATTCCTAGGGTGTTCTTTAACTTCTGGGGTTTTCTTGTCAGATGGGTAACTAAAGCATAAGTCTTCCCCTTCAAAACTCAAAAGCTTTATTAAATACTCATAATACTTGCTTTTTCCAATAATTTTCTTCACAAGTTTCATCGAGATTTCCATGCTGTACTTGAGCTTTTTCTTATCGTCAAAGACTTTTACTATCAAAAACTTCGTGGTCTTGACAAGTTTGACTTTGAACATTTTCCCTTGAATCATGGTGATTTGGTTAAAAACGACTTTTTTTTTATTTAAAACTGTTTTAACTTTGGGTAGGTCCTTTGAAGATAGGGTGTATGGAAAAGAACAATGAATTTTTACCCTTTTTTCATGAGCTTTTTGATCTTTGTTGAATTTTTCTAATGGATAAACTGTGGTTGCATTTGAGATTTTTTTTTTGAGGATTTCGTTTATTTGGTCTATGCTGGGCTGATTTTTATTGAGATTTAATGATGGTTTTTTTACTGAAGTGAACTTGTCAGGCTTTCTTACTTCGATATAATTCATTTTGACTAGTAAACATTGGTTTTCTCGATTGATTTCGGCTATACGATCTGTTAAAAGCTGCTGTTTTTTCAATTTAAATTGAAGGTGGGCGTAAGAAGCTGGATGGTCAGATTTTATTGTTGGCTTTACGGAGTCTATACGCTTAGTATAAGATTTGAGATTTTCTTCTTCCCACTTTTTTGCTAGATATTTGTTTGCGAATGGGATGGACCGGTTCATTAATTTTTATTTGTAATTATAAGAAACAAATAGAGTAAATTTTATTTAGAAAAAGGAGGTTTAAAAGTGTGAATATTTATTGTGGAGTGAGTATAGGAGAAATTTAAATTTAAGGGCTAAGAGCTTTGGAATTGAAAATTTGTGAAGATAAGAATAATGAGTTTGATGAAAATAGGATAATTAGTTTAAGATTAAGAATTTATGTGAGATACTTTAATTTTGTTATTGAAGAAAACTTACTTAGATGTGTATGAATAATTAATATTTGTGTGGTTTTAGTGGTAATGATAATTTATATATTATAAAGTTAATTAGACAACTTTATATATACACATACGATTTATCAATATCAAAGATTCTAATTAGTTGTTTAAATACTTATAATTTAGTTTATCTTTTACCTAACTCTATTCAATTATCTTCAAATCACTAATAGCAACTTTAAACCCAACACCCATATAATCATCATATATCTAAGCATAAAAGTTTTTTCGTTATTACAAACTCTTATCTTCATATCAATCCAATATAATAAAATCAAAAACCCTATCATCAATCCTCAACTACATTCTTCTCTATTATCCACATCCATCTTAGCAAAATCCAAGACTTTATTAATCATCAAAATCTTTACACCCAAATCAAATATACATAGTATAACCATATAAAATTTCTAATAAGCAGTTTAAATTTAACTACTTTATTCTTCCTTCGCTCTACCTCTTCCTCTACCAAAGCCCCTTCTTGGACGATCTTCATCGACAACCTGTCTTTTGACTGCTGGGGCTTTATAGTAATCAGGACGAATGTTTGTTGGTAAGCCTAAGTATTCACACATAGCACGAATGCCTTCTTCACTTAAATGGAAATAATACCATTGCCAATTGAACTTTTCCACTAGATGACCTTTGGACTTTAGGCTTTTGCAAACCATCATGACTTTCAAGTTTTGTACTGGAATGTCTTGGTGCTTTTCAAGTCCGACGTCCTTTTTGACCACCAGGGTGCCTTCTTTCAATAAGTAGCTGTAAATCTTTTGTCTTTCGTCTTTTGAGATCAGCACCATTTATAAACATAGGTGGTGGTGAAAGCAAGAAAAATTGTTGGATTGCTGGAGATAATAGAAGGATTTTATATAAGGTTTGATTAGAAACTATAAAATTTTAGAGTTTTTTTTGGTTAGTGGTTGATTAGATTTTTTTGTGGTATTTTGTTATGGAGTTGTGTGTGAAATATTTATGATAGTAGAAATATATATAGTTAATGTGGTTTAATTGCATAATTCTAAGTGTATTTAGTTAGATAAAAATAATTTACTATTGATATTTTTAATTTAGTGTTAAATTTATTAGTGGATCATTAAACAAATGTGGTAAAACTTATAAATAAAAGTTCGAATATTTAAGAATACATATAAATATCAATTTGTATCATTTAAAATTAAAGAAAATTGTGTGCTCTTAATTTTTTATAGCAAAAACATACTATATTTACATTATTTCCAATAAAAATCATAATAATATTTAAATGTCACAAATTTATTAAGCAAATTATTAATTTTATACCAAAACTGCATACAAACTCACATATAATATTAAGTTTTATATTTTCTATACATTAACTGTATAAACACAACAGCATTTCTTATTGACTGAAACAGTTTTCTGACTAAATGCCCTCTATATACCCTCTGTATACAAACACTAGCTTTTTTCATCTTAATAAATCTTAGCCTTGGCCCAACCATTCTCATAAAGCTTTGAACTTTAGTTAAAGATAATATTTGATGAGTAATATCAGCTTTTCTTTCTTCCAAATAGTTTTTTTTATTAACACTGGGCTGATTTTTTATATTCTGAGCCTTGTTATCATTTAAATATTGTGAGTATTTCGGTTTAAGTGCTCCAGCTGCTGGTTTCTTTCCTGAGCTAGACGTAATAATACTAGAATAAGGACTATATTCTATGATTTTATTGCTTTCTAATGAACTTATAATATATGTTCGGCCACTTTTATCATTTTCTTTAGTTTTAGCATATCCCATATTTCTAACAGGGCTTTTTTCTCTAATAGAGTTATTTTTCTCTAAATTTTCCTGTCCTTTTTTTCTTGATGCCTCAATAATTTCATATACTAAAGGTTTTTTATATGAATTTTTTCTACGGTTTCCCCTTGTTTCTGAAGTTTTTGGAAGCTGTTCAAATATGTTTTTTGCTGAAGCTTTGTTTTGATTTTCTTTGTAAACTTGCATATTCCTAGTTCTTTTAGCGCTTTCTGATCTGATTCTAGATCTTGAGTTAGTATCTGTTGTGGGTCTGTAGTTTTGATTGCGGTTGCTTTTTATATTTGAAAGTTTTCCTTCTGTCATGAGCATTTTATTATCATATTTTGGGTTTTCTTGTTTATATGAAGGCTTAGTTGTCGGGTTTATAGGTTTAAATAAAGTATTTTCATTTGTAGGCCTTCTAGTGTTATAGGCATGTGCTGAAAGTGCTCTTTCTGGCTTTTTAGCTTGTAGGATCTTCAGGTCATCTTTTTGCATATCTTCTATTGGCTTTTTAGCTTGTAAAAACTTCAGGTCATCTTTTTGCATATCTTCCATTGGCTTTTTAGATGCTTCTATAAGCCGACGTTCTTTATCGTAAATAGAGTTTTTTGTTAGAGGGTAGCCAAAGTTTTCTCCAGATTGATAGTTTGTCTTACTGTTTCTAATAATATGTCTTTTGCATATTTTATTCCTAACTCTCAACTTCTCAGCATATTTCCTAGCTCGAACTCCTCTCCACCACTTTTGTATCCTAACCGCAGCCCAGCTTTTCCTTTTTCCTCTTCTACTAACTAATTGTCTCCACCATTTCTGTATGCAAACTGCCGCTTTTATATGCCCAACATTAAACAAAAACCTTCTCTCTTCAACCATCGGGGGCATTTTTATCTCAAAGGGCCTAGTCTGCGTTTTCTGTACCCTATTCCTCCCTTTAGCTGACAAAAGTTCTCTTTTCGGTATTTCAGTATTAGAAACCGCTTTATTAACCCCAGCTGACCTTCCTCTAACATGATTTATTTTCTTACTCTGATTACTCTGTGGTCTAGTCCCAGTCACATCAAGAAGATTATTTTTTAGTGCTATAGTCATTTCATGACTTTTACCCAAATGTCTCATACTAAGATTCAATCCTGTTTCAAAGCAGTCAATACAGTCAGAAATTTGGTTCAAAAATTTATATTCAAATCCAACGGTTTGATATGCGACTATGAGAGAACTAACTAAAGTCTTCTTTGCTGCAAAGTTATGACGCAATAAGAATAAAGATTTCAATGCATGGCGTAAAGATTTCTCATGGTCGCCTTGTTCTGAGTAGATTTTGCTTATGTTGAGATGGGAACAGGTTAGATTTGCTGTATTTGAATCGCTATATTTTGAGATTTCACTTGACTTTGTGAAATATTCTAATGCTTGTAGGGGTTTATTGATTTTTTTTAAGTAGCAGCCTAGGTTGTTGTATGTTAATGCTAAAAGATTGTATTTAAGCTGGCTGTCTTGGAGGCTTTTTGAGGTTAGCAAAGCTTGGTTTAGGAAAAACATTGCATGGTAGAATTTATCTTTGCGTAAATGCTCGACTGCTGATTTGTTTGAGGTTATTATGGATTCTTCAATTTGCTTTAGAGAATCTTCCATCGATTTTTGAATTGTATTTAATTTTTTTAACAATTGCCTATTAGGGTATGGTAAGAAGATGTGAGTAAATTAGGTAAGCTTTAAGGATTTGTATGAAGATTACTAGGATTAAGTAAGGTTTTATTACTAAAAAGCTTTGATTTTGTTTAAGAAAATAAATTATATAGGATTTAAAGATAGTAAATGTAGATTAGATGGTTATGAAGGCTATTGATATACAAAGAAATTGTTTTTGAGTATATAATATGTTTATTTATCATATACTCAGATAAGGTCTCTAAGTTTTATTAAGTTTCTTCATAACTAAAGCTTCTAAGTGGCTTCCGATTTCTTTATGCTCTTTAAACCCAGGAAATACATTAACATCAACAATCACATAGTCTCCAGTCTCACTTTGCACAAGCACATCAAATCCAAGTATATTCAGCCCAAGTTCTTCCTCAATTAACTCAGTCGCTTTCATTATAGCCTGCATATTAAGTTCTTTAATAACTCTATTTCCACTCAATAATTCTTTAGGCCAAGGTTCAGCACTATGAAAAGTTATCAAATCCATAGCCCCTCCATCTATATTACTACAGCTTCCTCTAGGTTCACAAAATACATGCGACCCAATAACATATATTTTATAAACTGTCATATCATGATTAATGAATTCTTGTACAATAAAATCTTCTGAATAAATATTTGTAGCTTTTTCAAGACCTTGATCATTAAAAACTAATGACATTATATGAGACATTTGGGTTATGCTAGCTGTATTCGCTTTGACCAAAACTGGAAACTTAACATTTTCTATATAAACTTTAGTTCCAGCTTTGTATATTTTTTGCCAAGGTGTTCTAATAGTAATTCCATCAATAACAATATTCAAACATTTGTGGAGACCTTCAAAAAACTGCACTCTGGTCAGCCAATCTTGGCATTTTTCCAATGTATCTATAGGGAGGATTTGAGGATTTCTTCTAAAGAATTCTTTGCAGTCCTCAAAAGCTTGGGAGTTTTCAACACCCTAAATATAAAATACAGGCATTGAAAGTAAGTCCACAGCTTTGTTGATGACAACTTGGAAATTCCCTTGTAATCCAAGATCAGCATATGGATATAAACTATTGTACCAAAAATTATTGTTGCTCATAAAAGCGTATTTATGTGCTAATAACTGCTTTTTTTTAATTGTAGGAATTATATATCCAACATTTATACCTTTAGGCTCATAGTATTCTATAGCATTTAGGATATAGAAAATACTCATTACTGTCCTTGGGTATTTCCCTAGACTTTTTATAGCTTTTTTGTTATTTTCCTATATATTTTATACAATGTTTTCTAAAGATAAATTAACCCAGATATGGTTAAGACCTTTGTGATAAGCACTTGTTAATTCTTTATCTACTCTAGATGAGACAATTATTATTTCACTTGATTGGTCTAGGTTTAGGTATTCAAAAACAGCATCCCAGTAATTAGCTTCTGATTTTTTTATTAAGATTTTTTCATAAGATATTACCCCGTCTATATATGAGGTAAGATTTAGTGAGTTAATAATTTTGTGTAGTCTAAACTCAAAGCTTGTGTCAGAAGTTAGATAAATTTTGTATCCGCTATTTCTGAGATCTTCAAGGACTTTGCATGTATCATTATAAAGTTTGTATCCAGAAATGTCTATGATTTCTGGGTCTGAAAGGCTTTTACTAATAAACTCTTGAGCCTGTTTCATAAAATTTTCCCTAAAACTCGTTCCATTCCCTACGTATTTAAATCCTTTCAAAAGCTCTTCAGCATATTTTTCCTTTCTCTCCTGGCGTTTATCCTTAGCAGGGTATTGCACCAAGGTCGAAACCGATAAAAAAATAGCTTTTGCCATAATTATAACAACCTAAAAACACTTTTCATATAAAAATTATCTATTAAAATTACGAGAATGCATTGAAATGCTTGATTTCCTTAAACAAATCTTCAGTATCAAAATCTCCAAAACCAAGCTTGCATTCAGGGTTAAACAAACTGTAATTTTCTGGATTGCAATCATTATCCAGAGCTTTAGAAATCACTGAAAGCTTAGCTTGTATTTTCGGCCAAATATATTCATCTAACGTAGCAGGTCCAAAAAGATAATGGATATTAACTGATTTTGTCTGACCAACACGATGAGCTCGATCTTCAGCTTGAACCATAACACTAGGTGACCAAGCCATTTCAGCTATAACAACAAGGGAAGCTGCAGTCAAAGTTATCCCAACCCCAGCCGCTAAAATACTCAAAATAGCAACTTTACAGTCTTTATTTGATTGAAACTCATTCACTAGATCCTGCCTTTTCTCAGCTTGAGTCTTCCCATCAATTCTTATAAACTTAACTTTTCCTCCTTCAACTTTTTCTTGAATCGCATTCATCATTTCTAGATGATGGGCAAATACTATAAACTTACATTCACATTCTAATAAATAATTTATATAATCGCAAACCCCTACAATTTTAGCTTGACAAGTTAATAGATATGCTTGATTAATGAATTGATTACCTTCAAGTAATGGGAATGAATTTGTTTTTGATGTCGAGACATCTGAGTAGATTTTCCTTATAGCTTTGCATTGCTGGGCTTCAGCCGGGATCTCAACTTTCTGTCTGATTTTCGCAGGGAGCTCGCTTAGAACATCACTTTTGAGTCTTCTTATCATAAGGCAACTATTGAGTATTGAATACAATTCTTTAGCATTGGAAATACCTGAGAAGTCAGTATGACTAAGCATTTTTTTAGGTCCACAGTAACGATTGGCGAACTCGAAATAACTTCGGAAAATATCAGGACGTAAGGCTGTTAGGATGTTGTATATCTCAGCAGGACGTGATATCATGGGGGTACCACTTAAAAGGATAACTCGACGACTGGCTTGTAGAATTGGAATTATAGCTTTTGTTCGTTGGGCTGTATAGCTTTTAAGATAATGACACTCATCAGCAATGATTACTTTAAAGTTATGGGCTGACATTAGAGTTTGTTGAGAAGTTGCTATTGTATAGGAGATTATCCAAACTTTTGCATCAACAGGAGGCTTTCTTCCTGACTCAACTATGAAGAAATGATTTCTTTTCAATTGAGGAAGCCATTTCATAAACTCGTCTCGCCAGTTAAATTTTAAAGAAGCGGGACAGATGACAAGAACCGGCCATTCTTCGAAATACAAAAAAGCTGAGGCTATAGCTTGGACTGTTTTACCCACACCCATCTCATCACCTATTAATGCTCTACCATGCTTTGATATAACAAATCTTACACCATCTCTTTGAAAAGGATACATTTTTGTTTTTAACTCATAAGGAAGAGATTCAAGCGATGGCACTTTTTCATATTGCTTGGTATAGTTTGTCTTCATAGATGAATTTGGGTTTTGCATTAGAAGAATTACAAATCTTGGGATATCATTAATTTCTGCAGTTGATCTTCTGTAAATTTCAGCTCTAAATCGATAGTAATTAGAGAGTGGCACAGTCCATGAGTTACTTTCATTTAATAGTTTCCCCCCAAAACTATCAATAGTTTGAATAATATCTTCCGGAATGCTTACGCCTTTAACTCTAAATCTGTCCCTATCATAAATATCAAGTGATATAGTTATTTTTCCTTCAAAATATTGTCTTAGAGGATTTTTATATTTATCATAAGGGATATCATCTAATTGATCACCAGATTCAATTTTTAGAGGAGGGGTTTTAGACATTCTTTGTTGAAATTGCTGCTTTCTCAATAAAGCTTTTTCTCTATTTATTTTAAGTTCTTCACTCTCTTTTGAAGGTTCTTCATTCTTCTTAAAGCTCGAATCATTCACACTATGCTTAAGGGGGTCATCTTCCATATATATTATAATAATTAATAAATAAATGTTGATCCTATATGGTCACTCTACAAAAAAACATAAAACAAATATTTAACAACAACAAATCTCTATCTATAAAACTGACTTTAATTATAAACATTTTTTAAGCATAATTTTAGTAGTGATTTCTATATTTTTTAGGGTTTTCCAAAAGTTATATTAATAATAAATAAATTTGTTTTGATAAACATTTTAAAGCTTTATATTAATAATAATTTTTTGATAAGTATTTTAAAACTTTATCAACAATCTAATATTAATTCATTAAACACTATAAATTCAGAAATTCATTTTTAAAATTCCTTTTTCGTTAGGATCTAAATTCAGAGTAGTGGATGAAAGACTTGAAGATTCACTGCAAGTAATCATTTGCATACTGGCATGACTTAATATTTGATTTGCTGTAGGTCTTAATGTAGGTTCTGGGTTTAACAGTTCAGCAATGAATTTTACTGTTAAAGATGAAATGCTTCTAAATTCTTTTTTATTAAAGGAGACTTTACATTCAGTATTACTTTTTATCACTTTTTCTGAATTGTCACTATAAAAAGGCGACATGCCACTGATAAGTATATATAAAATAACCCCAGCACTGAATATATCAGCTTTGGTACTATAGGAGTTTCCGCGTAATATTTCAGGGGCCATATACCCAGGAGACCCAGATTTAGTTCTTAAGGATCTATCAACATAGCAAGCAAGCCCAAAATCGCACAGTTTAAATTCAACCTCGCTAGTCTGCGAAGTCATTAAAATATTCTCAAGTTTTAAGTCTCTATGCATAATCCCTTTAGAATGAAGGTACATTAAGGTCTCAAATAATTTTTTGCTAAAAATCATCACTTCTTTTTGGGTCAGTTTAACCTTTTTCTGAATTCTGGAATATAAATTTCCATATGGTACATATTCAAGGACAAGCGAAATGCTATTGATGTCTTCATAAACCTTGATAATTTTGATAATATTCGGGTGATCTAGTTTTCTTAATATTGACACTTCATTATATAAGTGTTTCAAGGATTTTAGTTCTTTGAAATTTTCTTTCTTTAATCTCTTCACTGCAAATTGCTCACGAGTTGAAACATCTTCGCATAAGTAGACTTTCCCAAACTTTCCTGAGTCTATCTTTCTGATTTTAGCATAATCGTGCTTGAAACCAGTTAAAATACAAACTTTTGATAGATGGACCATCCACTCATCTAGTGCATCTGCTGTAGCCACGAAAAAGTCTTGTTGCAAATTCGTCTTAAATATTGTAAATCCGTACAGGAAATCTTCTGAGCTTCTTTCTATAAAGCTCTCAACTTTGCACCATTTGATATTGGAATAATAGCTTTGACCAGCTCTATCAGTAAAAAACATTGAATTCTTACTGAGCTTGGTTCTGATTGTTTCTTCGGCTGAAGAGGATATCGAAAATAAAAGTTCGCCTTGGTGCAGTCGTTTTTTGGCAATGAATTTAGACTGTATAAAGTCAGACGTCTGCCAAAATGAATCTTCTGATCTTTGTTCAGATTTTACTGAAAGGAAAAGCGACATTTTTTTGATTATAGTGAAAGTTATTGTAAGATTCATTTTTCACAAGTATTCTGTATGAAAAAACTTTGATATTATGTTGACTGCTCTTAAATTTAAGAATACTGCTTTATGATGCGAAATTAGTTTGGATTTGAATTAAAATATTGTTTAAAAAACTAATAAACTATATTGATTATGCATGTTTAATATTCAAATATGACATATTTCTTAAGTAGTAAATCGGTATTAGAATTAAACCCAAAAATTATCTTTAGCTATTACTATACATCCCTACCTTTCAAAATTCTCATTAAAGACTTTGCGCATTCTAATATTCTGGCATCTGCAATCCGCCTCTTCTCCATTTTCTTTCTCATCAGTTGATATCGCTCTAATCAAAGTAGTATTAGATTTTTCCTTAGCTTCCCCTCTAAAGAACTCAATAACTACACACGAAATATCATCAATAATCGTATCTTCATTTTCAACTTTAGCCAGCCACCTCAATCTAGCTTCTTCACATAACAACTGAGAAATGCAACTATTTTCAGGTGTTATCACATCAGCAACAGTAGGTCTATCAACTCCTTTTATACATATTGATCTATGGCTTTCAACAAAATCAACTGCATCCTTGTTACCCATAACTCTCCAAACTCCATCAGATGCTACAATAATAAAACAATCAGTTGGGTCAATTTTATGATTTGAGACTGTTGGCACACTTGTTATGCCAATTTCTTTCATTAAGGTATCACCTAAAGATCTTGACACTGTTAGACCTTTGAGATTACTGAAATTTGGGGATACTCGATAAGGTCCATAGAAATTTCCATACTCATCTACTAGCCGTTTGACCTTGCCACCTTTTGATACAATTCTTAAGGTTTCTGATGGACTGTTTGGTCTATGATCATGGGATACTTGAAAAGCTGATAAAGAATTGTTGAGACACTTACCACGGGCGTTGGAGACTTCTGATAAAAATTGGAATTTTGCATTTAAAGATAAACGACGCTTATGGTATTCGATTGTTGGGGTATTGGAAGCGAGGACCATGCGGTTACAGCCTAAGTTTGCAACATAGATCTCACCGCGGGCTATGAGAAAAATTATGCAGCTTGTTCCTGAATTTGAAATGTCAATACCAGAAGAGTCTTCTAACTGTAATTCTAAATACTGAACTAAATCTTCAAGAAACTTCGTATAATCATCTGAGTAGTTTTCCAGTTCATTGGTAAAGAAGTAATCTGACTCAGTAACACAAAACGTGACAACTTTCTCACCTTCCTTTCCATGTCCATCAAACAATCCTCCCATCAATTTACCTTTTTCACTAGACACAAAGCAAAAATCTCTACATACCTTATTAAAATTCCCTCTAGGGTCTTTACCAGGAATAACACAAGCAGATGCCCAAAGTTTAGGTACTAAAGGAAATTCCTCAGAAACAGTCAGAACAGGTTCAGTGTTAACTAATTCCAAAGTCTCTTTTCTTATGATTTTTTCCCTTGAATTTCTTTTTTTAATTGTAATTATAGTTTTCCGAGGGTACTTGGCATCACCACTAAAGTACACCGTCGAAGCATTAACTTTTAATTGCCTTGAACAGCAATAGCCCATTAGTTTCTAACGATAATATTCAAATAATGGATAATTTTAAAGTAGAAAATTAATCATAAAGAAAATTCTCCTAAAACTTGGTTCAAAGCTTTAGGTAGTGTTTTTATCATATCGGGTGCTGTTAAACCTCTACCTTTTTTCCTAAAAGCTAAAAATCCACTTCTTCGTGTTATTATGCAAGCTAGGGCTATGGCTTGTAAAAAGTCAGTATTATTATTTTGAGCATTGTATAAACAAGTACTTATAACTCCGCTTAGAATGTCTCCTTGGCCTCCACATCTTTTTTGACTACCTTCACAGCCTATGCATATACATCTTTGCCCATCAGTGATTATGTCAACTTTACCTTTTATTAGTAAGAAACTCCCAATTTTCTGAGATAAACTTATGGCATCGCGAACTTCAAGACTTTCTGGGTCTTTCCATGCAATGCTGGTCTCTTGAATATTGAGTTTTGGAATTGGTGTAGACATATAAGCTTCCCAAAGCCTACCGAATTCTATTACATTTGGAGTAAGGACTGCATTTTTGTAGCCATAAAGAAGATTTTGATGAGTTAGTAAAAGATTAATCCCGTCAGCATCGATAACAAGGAGTTTTTCTATATATTTTTTACTTTGATTTACAGCAGAAGTCCAAAGCTTTGGCACTAGGTGATCTGTGAGAAAAATATCACGACCAAGACCTGGTCCTATAATTAATGAGTGAATTGCAGGATACCATTTTGTTGTGTTTTCGACAATAAGATTGGCGTGGTCTTCAAAATTTGGAATATGGTCTTCTTGTGAAGAAGCTAGAGTTGGATGGACTATAATTTCTGGAGAGTAGGATTTTATTGGAATTCCTGCTGATTTTGTGCAAAATATATGAGCTAAATCACTGCCGCTTCTTAAAGATGAGACTGCTGCATAAAATGGAGCCCCGGTATACTCAAAACATCCGCCTATAACTCCTATTTTACCATTGCTCCCTTTGTAAGAACCTAAATCTTTAAAGCAATTCTCGATAGCTGTCATTTTTATTTACATATAAATTTAGGTTTTTGTTGGTTTTGCAAATAGAAGATAGTGATTTTAGTTAAGAGAATAATAAAATTTTGATTTAATGAAAAGCTGCTTGAATTAGGCGATATTAATTTATAAAATTCATAGAGGAGTTTATTGGCTATAATTTGTCAACTAAATCATAATACTCTTCTCAGTAATATTTATTTAACTACTAAAACCCTCTCTTCGATCTATTCTAAATTATCCTCTATTTATTTTCATACTATCCTCCATCTGCATTTCTCTCTAATATCAAAAACTCTATTCGCATCTTCCTAGTATTATCTCATACAATCAATTAAAATACCTAATCCACCATAATCTCTAGCACACCAATCCCATCCTATCAAATTTTCCATATAAATTTAAAATCTATTTTCAAAACTTATCCTATTAATGTCCATCACCTAAAAACTCCATAATTCTTATCAACAACAGGCTATTTTCCTTCGGAATCCATATCCCAACATCAAAATCCTAATTTTTTCTTATATTTTACTTGACAAAAGTTTATATATATAATTATTCATCTAAATCATTTAGAAATTCTATATTAAAAACCTGAATATAATACAAGAAATGAATAATGTGGCTATCCAAGTTTGTGAGTTTGATCTTGTCTCAGACTCATGCTTTTTTAGTAACTATCTTGCAAACGAACTTTCATTTATTAAAGATAATGAGAGTGATTGTGATGAATCGACAAATAATTTGGTAGCTTTAAGCAACTTGATTAAAAGCCTTAACCGAGAAATTGCTGAGCAGGAAAGGACGATAGAACTACAGCATCAGCAAATTAAGATATTAAAAGAGAGCATCAAAGAGTTAGAAAGAAAAAATACATTTGATAAAGCTTATGAGAACAGAATAGGGCCATATTCAGATCATTTAAAAGCAAGTATTTTTAGACTTATCTCTCAGATTCCTAAGCTTTCACAAGAAGGGGAAGGCTTGATTAACCTTATTACATCACTTTTGCTCTTGAATAAAAGCGAACTTGAAGAAATTCAGCATTTGAGAAGTTCAAAAAGCTTAAGAAATTTGATGTGTATGTTGGCGTTGTGAAATCAATAAGAAGTAATTTTATATGTGTTTTATATTCAATTTTTGCGTTTATATGTGAGATATTGAGTGCTAGGAGTTTTTTATAGAAGCTTTAGTATGTAAAGTTTTAATTTTTATGGAATTTGAAGATGTTTAAATATGAGGTGGGGATTAAGGTTTCAAGATTTGGATGAAAGAGGATTAATATTATGTGGAGGATGATTTATATGAGAGAATTTTTTAAAAAAATGATTTGGGATAATTTATTTATGATTTACTTAAAGAGATATTTTGGCAAAAATCGTTTATTATTTTTCTTGATATGATTTTTTGCATTTTTGAGCTTTATAAAATTTAATATTTTATGATAAGTTTGTTATTAAGAATAAAAAGTATCAATCTATTGAATATCATTTGATAAAAAATAGTAAGAGAATAAACATATTTTTATTTAAGCAGAATATAAGTACTATTTAATATTTAAAGAATTAATTACTTGATTTAATAATTTATATTATCTATCAAATTCATACTTCTATAGCTATCATTAGTTTTTTTACTAACTATTATATTTTTATATTTCTTATAAAAACTTGTAATCAATATCTCATATGCTATATAATAAGTTTAATAAACTATTAAATACCTTCAATACTTATCATTTATACCTAAAATCTTATGTCAAGTTATTTCTTCAGTTTACCATCTAATGCAACCTTCCTATAATTAATCCTTAGAAATTATTAATGTGTATCAAACATATAAGCAGCACTTCTCATAATTCCTACCTATATTCTTTCTAAACTTCTTTTAAGCAATAAAATTCATCTAAGCCCTCCCTCTAACATTTACAGAATGCTTAACACTTTTTATCTTAATCTTTATCATATTTTTTGGATTGATTTTTTTCCTAAGATATACATTCGAGTTAACTTTTCTTTTAATAATATTCGCTGATGACCCTCTAATTATCATATTATCTGTTTTATCTTTGCAAGCTTGAATACTATATCTTAGTAATCTAGTATCTTGTAAATAAAATTTTCCACTATGGTTTTTTGATTTTGTTTTTAAACATGAGGTTGGACGCTTTTTAGGCTCTGGACTGTATGATGGAGTGTTTGACTTGAATTTTAGTTCTAAGCTGCTTTTTGGTATACTTTCAAAGGTAAACGCCAAAGGTTTTCTAAGCCTTTTAATTGTTTCTTTTGGGGATTTGGAGTTTTTAATAAAAACAAGTTTGTGGTAGGGATGGCTGTATGATGATTTTTCTAGCTCTAACTCATATAAGGCAGCACAAAGGGTTTTTTCCATTTATATTCTAAATTATTGTTATAGTTTTTTGTATATTACAAGATTTTATTATTAAATTTTGCACTTTTAAGGCTATTTTTGTTGTGCTTTTTTTGAGTAATGCTGCTTGTACTTGAGGTTTTATTACCTTAATTTATCTGGTCTTTATAATGAACACTTAAATAAGATGTAATCTTATGAATACTAAAAAGTTAGAAGTGATAGTTTTGGTTTATTAAATAGTAAAAACTATTTATAATCATTAAATAAACAAATAAGATACTTTATATAAGAATTCAAGTTCTTTCATTAAAATGAAATCATGACAGTTTGAACTCGTAAGTTTTTTTATATTTTTTTAGAAAATGACATTAGATTTTCGTACTCTGATTTGAAAAGCATAGATAACCAAAATTGAATTTTATCTTTAGCGCTTTCTATAAATTGTCCTTATCTCGGTAGTATTAGTAATATATTTTATCTAAAATCATCTCCTAAGAAAACCTAAAATCCTAAGCTACACATATTAAGAG
>MPUH01000310.1:0-67426 GCA_001970955.1 Stentor coeruleus | reverse complement strand
GGAGTAATCTCCTTAAATGGACTGAATGTCCATTTAAGTATTTTTTTAAAGCTGAATATAAGAGATGCAGTTATTGAAATGTTATATTGATTTAGATACAAATTATGGGTTTGGAAATCTATGATGTGGTAGGCATAGGAGATATTGAAGATTAGGGTAATTGGCTTTGTGAAAGTTATATTATAAGGTGAGGTTAAATAAAAATCATCAAAACTTGTCAAAGCAAACAATTATAGAAAAATCTAAATCTCATCACCTTTATAAACTAAATTCCAATTATACTCATAACCTGTTAAAAACTTCTCTAAGACATCTCATCTTATCTCACCCACCAATCTTATTTTTCAATCAAACAAAATTCAATATCATCATCCTTTGCATTATACTTTAAACAATATCATAACCTAACAATATTCCACAATTATCATCAACCCAAAAGTGCCTAAAAATCCTATCATAATTTTTTTTACATGAATTATTCTATCTATTTTAAGTATTGCTTGAGAGTATTGAAATGCTTTATGGCTTCTGGGTTTTTTAAAAGATTCATAATCTCTTCTAAATGTGGATCTTTTTGCTTTTCTGGCTTTCTTTGAGTATCAACAAAAACCCCAAGTAACTGACTATCCTTAAGCGCTGGGTATAATTTCTTAGCTTCATCTATAGGTGGACATACATAAAGTACTGATGTTTTCATAGCAATATATCCTGCCCGTTGTTTTTCTGAGAAATATTTCAAATACCCGTCAAAAATTTCTTGTTGGGTTTCATTAGAAGACTCTATAATAACAAGAGCCAAAATATAAAACTTAGTAATTTCTGATAATTGAACTCTATGAGAGATATTAACATGATATAATGTAGAAGGAAAACAATCATCGTTGCCTTGAACAAGAGTTGCATCAATACCAACTCTATAGTTTTTGCTTCGAGTCATGAATCCAGACCACACTACAGTACCAAGACTAGTACTTGGCTCAGATTTAGCCGTTTGTAGACTGCGATTAGGCTCAGATTTACTTATAGGATTATTGACAACAGAAACCTTCACCGAAGGCGGTAATGAAGGTGGTGTTGAAAGTATTATTGAAGGATGACCAAGAAATATATTTTTAATGCTTTCATCGTCTATAGGTTTGAAATTAGGGTCTTCAGAAATCGAATCTCCAACAATGTCAAATCTCCGTGATGGGTCAGCAAAAGCTACTTTGACATATCTTCCATCAAGAAAAGTCTCATCTCCAAGCTCATAAGCCCTTGTTGCCTCCACAACCTTGCGATACTTGATAAACGCGAATCCTTTTGAAGAAAACGTCTCTATAGCTTCTACATCTCCAAAATTCTTGAAACCGTCATATATAATTCTTTTATCTGTAGTTGGGGCGATATTCCCAACCCACACTTCACGAACCATATAACATTTTTTCATATGTTCAGGTACACCAGTAATATTCGAAGCTGAAGGATGTTGTTTATTAAGAAAATTATGTAGCATAACATGGTCTATAGGGTGAGTAGGATGAATTCTAGCTATATTAGATAGCATTAAGTTGGTATTTTGGGAATTGTAATGAAAAGACTTTTCACTTGGCTGAAGATGTCTGGCCTGTTCTTTAGATGGGGGAATAGGCTTTTTTTGCAATGTCTCTCTGCTGAAGTTGATAATCCAACCGTTTGCGTTTAGGGTCTGCATCGCTTTATTTGCAATTTCCCAGTTTTCTAGACCTACAAAACCATAGACACAATCCCGAAGAGGCTGCCCATTGCTTCCTTTTCTAATTATTTTGATATCCATCACTTTACCGAATTGACGGAAAGCTTGTGCTAGATACTCTTGAGTACATGCTAAAGGAAGGTTTTTAACATGAAGTTTTACACAGTTCTGAGGAGAATTACTTCGAGATCTTTCGCGATTTTCCATCTTTATAAGATTCGTACAATTTGATTTGAATGATTGAAACAAGAGGATAATAGGTTTAGTATTTAATATTAGGACTTTTTAGGATAGTTTGATGATTATGAATAGAGAAGAAGATTTTTTTATATAAAAACTAAGAGAAGAATATGTTTTTTATATGTATTTTAAGGTTTTTGGAAAAGAAAAGGTTTAATTTTGGGTGTTAGGAAATATATTTAGATTTGAGGATTGGAGGTTTTGGAAGATTTTTTAGGAGGATTATTGATTTTGATGTATTGCTAAGGGTGTTGATAATAATATTTATGTAGATGATGCACCTAATCCTAAAAAATATCATCATTCTTATTTTACCACTATAATCATCATATCAATAAATAATCAAACCTTAATAAATCATTTATCTAATAACACTAAGTATCTTTTACAAAAAAATCTCATTAAAAATATCCATCTAATCTCTAATGCACATTTTACACACAAATCCCTAACCTTCATAAATTTCCCTCATTTTTGAATACAATTTAATAATCAATGGAAAAAAGGAGCTACAATGAAGGATATGAAGAATATAGTCAAGATTCCCTTAGATGTACATCTATGGAAGAAACAGGCAATGAGATTCTTATAATGACAATTGATATCGGGGATGGAAGAAAAGATGAGATTTTAGTAAAAGAAGATGATGACCCATATACTCTAGCTGAGAACTTCTGCAAAAAACATAGATTAAATTCTGATATAAAAGAAGCACTTATAGGACAAATTGAACAAAATCTAATCTGCCAAGCTGCTGAAGATGATATATCAACTTTACTTTCAGTTAACAAAAGCTATGAATCACAGGCAAAAAAAAACAATATCGAATCAGTACGAAGTTCAAATAGAATTCCAAGTCAAAATACCCCAAATTCAAACAAACCAACTCCTCCAACATTCGAAGAAAAATTCATAAAAATAAAAGAAACCCAAGAAACAAATAATCATCCAACATCAAAAAACCTTATACTAAGCAACTATGGTGAAAAAATGTATCTTAAAGGTTTAAGATTTATAGAAAATATAAACAAAAAGAAAAACGATTATATCCAACAACGAATCGAACTTGAAATGAAAGATACAACATTCCGACCTAAAATAAATTCAAAAAATTCTGAACGGTCACAAGTTCAAGAACTACTGTTAAAAAAAGGTAGAGAGCGTCAAGAAAATATCAACAGAAAAAAAGGTCAAAAATTAGCTGAAGAACTTAGCGTCTGTACCTTTTCCCCGCTTCTTTGCAAAAATAGTGAAAAAATCGTAAAAGTTTCAGATGAAAACTCCCCAGACAGGTTTGTAAGATTATATGAAAATGCTAAAGTGACTGAAAACAAGCAAAGAGTTTTAAATGAAAAACTGTATAAAATATATAGGATAAAACAACAGTGTCCTTTTGCCCCTGATATAAAAGATTCGAAAAAAACACAGCCTCGTTCAACGAGGCTAAATGAAAAAAGAGAAAAAATATCTCAGTCTAGAAAAGCTATTGAAGAGTACCTTTTATCAAAAAACACAAATAAAGACCCAAAAACAGGTCAGGAGTTTTTTAAACCTGTTACAGGAAGGCCGCCAAAAGGAGTAAATTTTATATAGAGAGAAGTTAATCAAAAAAACATAGGCGAGTATTTGTATTCTAAAAGATCAAAAAGCCAAGAGAATAAAAATCCTTTAATAACTCATCAGAATAGCAAACTTAGTTCACAACAAAGTGAGAGGATTTTAAATAGAATCAAAGAACTTAGATTTAGGCAAATTTTCGAAGACCTAAAACCTGATGAATATGAAAGAATTACCCCTAATGGTATTGAAAAATCTGTTGTTTCACCTAGGACTTTTAAAATATTATCCCCATTATTGCAGGAAATTGGAGAATTTAATGAAAAACTGAATTTTGCAGAGTTTCAAGAAAGTATGGAGATATTGATGAAAACTTTAAGGCCAGATGAAAGAAGTGTTGTTTTGAAAACTTGTAAACAAAAGTCCCAAGTTAGAGAACCGGATTTTCAACCAAGAATAAACCAAAGTTGTATTATGAGACCTAAATCAGTTGAGAGTTTATATGATAGGAATATGAAGAAACAAAGATGGGTGCAGGAAAAATGTGAACAGGAAAAGAGGATTAAAGAAGAAAATGAGATTAATGAATGTACATTCAAACCAAAAATACTTAAGTACTCAGTAGATCAGAATGAAAGTTCGGATACTAGTGGATTTGAACCTTTTCTACCGTTAAGTGGGAGCTTTTATTATTGATTTTAATTATAATACGACTTGTAGTTGTTTGTAATAAAGATTATTCAATGTTTCTAACTGTTTTAATTAGTATGTATAAAATCATAGATACAAAATTGTAGTATTTTGCTTGATTTATAATTATTCTAAAAGTGTAAATTTTTATTTCACAGAAAGTTGAAGTGAAAGTTAAGGAAAAGAAAAAGAAAAAGCTTACTGGGCACTTAAAATCGATCTATCAAGCAGGGAAATTGTTATAATGATCAAGAAAATCCATATGAAGACTTTATAAATATGTCTTGTAAAAATAATCAAAAAAGTTCTAAAGTCCTTATCTCCCTCAACAAAGCGTGTGATAAAATACTTGAAGACCTAAAAAAACTCAAGCTTACCATGCCAACAACAGAATCCCTTAAAAAAGTTCAAACAATCTCAGAAAAATTCAACACACTCAAACAAAACTGGAGCAATCTAGCATCGCGGACTCTTAGCACTATAAACATCACAAAAACCCAAGCTAATCAATACATAAGAAGTATGGAAATAAACCGAAACATCTTACAAGAAGTTCAAAAAGACAAAAAGCGTATCAAAAGTCAAGAAATCATACTAAGGAAAAATGAAGTAAGACTAGGCCGAAGTTTAGGTGAAATAAAAAATCTATGGGAAGTCAACCTTATAGAAATGGAAAGTTCTTTAAAATCCCAAAAAGAAACCTTAAATAAAATTACTAAAGGCTTTATTGAAGACTGTCTTTCAAGTAAAAACTTCTTCCCTAAAACAAAAGACTTTAAACAAGATAAAAAACTAATCATAGAAACCCATAATATACCTAATTTACACTTAGAACACATACAGAAAAAAACTACTTCAACATCAAGACATACATCAGAAAAGTCTTCTAAATATTATAATATCTTAGATGAGAATATTCAATCAAATCGCGGGTCTTTTTCTTTTATCACTGAAGACATCGCATCTTTTCGATCATATTCATATAAAACTAGAACTGGAAATAAAAACAACCTAAAAGACCAATCTGAAAAAATTAGACAACCAACACAAGAGATTTTAAGCCCGATAAATTTTGCCCAGATTATACAGGAAAATGAGAATAATGGTGAGAAATCAAAAGTTAGTAATCAGAGTATTTCGAGTAAAAGTAGGAGTAGATTGAAAAATGCTTTGTTGAATGATAGTGTGAATATTGATGAAATCAAAGAAGCGTTGGTGATATTAAAAAGGGCTAATCTTATAAACAAAAATGGGAATAAGGAGTTATTGAAATTAGCTGAGATGATGAAAAACCCTGAAAATTCTTCTAATGTTGAGCTTATGTTGCAGTTAATAGAAATTGAAGGACAGAAAAGTTCGAAAAGTAACCCAAAACAGTTTAAATTCGCTAAACCTCATACTCCGTCAAACAAAAAAAGGTTGCGTATTAGTAAAATAAGTGATATTGAAGGAACATCGAGAGAAAAGTTCAGGTTTTTGGAAGATAAATCTTTTAACAGGACGATTTTGTCTAATGAAAATTTCCTTTCACCTAAAAATTATGATGAGTGTATGGAAAACTCGCAGAAAGAAGGTGAACTTAAGGATGTGAAATTGGAAGATTTACTTAATGTTGCTTCTATTATGGATGATCTTGGTCTTGCTTCAGCGGATAATAGTGTTATACAGAAAATATTATCAGATCCATTAGAAGAATCGACTGAAAAAAAACTTGCTTGTGTCTTTGGAGATGATTGTGATGAATTACCTGTTAAGTTTAGTAGCAATATTAGTAGAATCTCTAGAATAAGTAATTTGTAAAATAATAGGAGGATTTAGAAAGGATAAGAAATATAAGTTTAGATTAGAGATTTAAAAGTGTAAGATATGGATTATTATTTAAGAGTTATGATAAGAATATTAGTTGAATGTTGTGTGACTATTGATTTTGTTAATAAAGATATTGAAATTTTGTATTGGAATATTTTTGGGTTAATGAAAGATTTAGGATTTTATATGGGATGATGATGAGGGTTTTAATGGAAAGTTTTGATAAGAGAAGATAAAAATAACATGATATAGTTAACATGGATATATTTAAGGGAAAATTAAATTTTAATAATTATCACCAAATCAATTTAGCAGATATTATCAAAGAGTATTTCTTCAATCATTTTCTAGAAGAAATATGCAACAGAACATATTTTAGCTTATAAAAACAAGAATTGAAACTAAAATGAAAAATATAAATAAATATTCTTATATAATTCAAAATCAATCGCAAATCCCATCTATTTTTTATCTTATAAATCCAATATCCTATTTTTTTTAGCTTAATCAAATGAAGATATAAACACATATATTCTAGTCTTTAAAAAATCGATTTCAATATAATCAAAAAGAAAAATGGTAGATGGAAAACTAACTGTTCACTTCTCAGACATGCCACAAGACTACGTTATTGTCGCAGTTGAAAAGGCTAGAAGTATGATTGAAAGCAAGACCCCGATCAATGAAATAGCCACATCAATTAAAAAAATGTTCGATAAAGACTTTTACCCTACTTGGCACTGTATAGTTGGGAATAATTTTGGCGCTTATGTTTCAAATGAAGATGGAAAAGCTATCTATTTCACATATGGGCTAACTTCAATTTTATTGTTTAGAGCAGGTTAATTAGTTAAAACCACTAAAATAAAATACCTTTACTCGATGAATTTATAAAACTGTATATGCTAAAATCCATAATAAAAAGATAGTTATAGTAAATTTTTAATAGACTCCTGTTCACCTCCCAAACCATTTACCGCTTGATCTCTTTTAACAAACCTACCCTTTATCCTCAATCTATTATCTGCAACTCTTTTCCTACAGTCATAATAAATTTTTTTCTGCCAGCTTCTCTTTTTCCTCTTTTCCAAATACTTAGCTATTTTTTCCTTTCTTTGCGCCATAGTCAATGTCCCAATAATTTGTATTGAACAATTTTTCATCACAGGATTTTTATTCACAACTTTAGAACTTGTTTCAAGATTTTTTTTCTTTGATTGGGTTTCGCAAACAGTTTTATTTTTTTTATAATGATTTTCATCCTCATTGATTATATCGAAAATCTCATCCAGATGTAATTCATGGACTTCTTTTTGATCTATGATATAATCAGGAAATCCTTTTTCTTGAGACATGAATTCAATTTGCATGTGAATGTAATTGTCTTCAAGGATATCGATTGGGTTAGATAATAAGTCAATAAAAGAATTCTTACGATTGGAAAAAAATAAATCATCAGGTGGATAATCATTATAGGAAGAAGATCCTGTTAGCTCATCTTTGAAACCTGACATAAGCATTTTTATATTATAAGTTGAATTAATTTTTATATATTTTTGAATTTGCGTGTTAAGTTTTTTGTATTGAGATTTAGAAGTTTTAAGTTTTAGAGAAGAAGAATAGGAAAGGGTTAGAGGTTGATAAGATGATTAGAAATGATTAGAATTATTTGTAAAGAAGATTTTGATAAGTTGGGTTGAACGTTTTTAGTAAGAAAAAGTGTGCTTTTTAAGATTTTGAGGAATGGATTAGGAAAATTGTGTATAGTTTTTTGTTTTGGATTTTTTTGTTTTTGATTTAGGGCTTAAAGTTGAATAGTGTGAGTTTTTTAGTGATGTTGTGAAGATATTTGCAGACAAAAATTGTATGTGATTATATGCAAGATTTTTATTTGTGTGGAAAATGGATTTTATTAATGTGGATGATTTTAAATAGTTTGGGTTTTTAGTATAGATTGTTGTAATTTTGTTAGAGTTAAAGGAATAATTTTAATAAGAGTATAGTTGTTATAAATATAGTTTAAATAGAAGAGAATTTTTATTAGATATGATGCAAGGTATAATTGTTCACTTAATCTACCCTCCTCAACACAAAAATTAAAATTGTCAAATCCTTTAAGTTTCCAAAAACATAAATCTACCTCACAAACACCCAAAAAAAAAAAAATACTGATTTACATATAAAAATTATAACTCTATTAATCTCCTACAATCTCAAACCAAAAACATAATTCAATACTCTAACTATTTGAAATAAAATTTTCACAAGGAACATTAACAACATATAACGGAATTTCCAGCTCTTCATCCAACTTCCCATGAATCATACCAAAAACAAACCCATTTTCTATAATCAAACATTTCTCACTAGGCCAAGATAAAAGTGATCCTTTAGGATGTAAAGCTGCTAATAATTTAAACCTAAAAACTTCTTTGCAAACCTCAATACATTTCCCTGAACAGAAATTTCCTTCAAGTTCAGTGACTAAATTTTCCCCTTTTATTTCAAAACTAGGTATCCATAGTTCTTGTGATACTGAAACTTTTTCGATTTTCCCTAATACTTCTTTTGTAAAAGAAAATAAATTTTTTATACTTCTATAATCCCCAGGAATAAAAAATACACTATATATAGGATCTTCTGTAGCTACGATATATACGGTTTTATCTTCGCTTTTGAGTACTTCGATTTCAGAAAGGACTCTAGTGTATTTAATCCCTTTGTGTATGACTGGGAAAAATCTTCCCCAAGACAACCCAAGCGCTGAACAAGAAATAGAAGTTTCAAGCCTACTAGTCAAATCAGAAGGGAAAAGATCAATAGCCTTAAGATCTTTAACAACTAACTCAACAGATAAGTCTTTGCGATATCTAAAAGCTGGAGGTACACCTTTAATTTTCCCATACAACTGGCCAAAATACTGATTTGTTATCCCACCAAAAGGTTTAAAAGCGCACAATATCCCAACAACACTACAATATTGCCCTGAAATCGTATGTGTCTCATATTTAGGTCCAATTTGAATAACACATCCATATGAAATCTGAATGCAATCATCAAATATTGACTCAACCTTCATATTCTCAATATTCTCAGTTCTTCTAAGTCCAAGTAATTGAACTGGTGTTTCATTAATAGCATAAATCATTTGTTTCCATCTAAAGCCAAGCTTATCAAATACTTGTTTTATTGACTTTTCAGACTCGTATTTACCTTGCTCGCTTATTTTTGATATAATCCCTACACGGATTTCTACACATGGATACTCTTTCCATATGTGTTTAACAATTTCTTCAGCAACTTTTTCAAATATTTCAACATTTACAGCTGAGATATGTGAGATCTGCAACCTGTTATGCATTGATTTTTGGTTTTCCAGATTAAGTGTTATCAACCCTACTATAAATTTGTCAATTTTCGCCCATAAAAAAGCAGGATATCGCATAGTCTGAGCATTTGTATAAGCGTTTATTGGTTTACCCATACTATCTTGTATTAAAATCGGAACATCAGCTCCATAATCTATAATCCCATGTTCAATATCCCCTTTAATTTCTTCAAAAACTATATTTTTTGAATAGTTGTCTATAAAAATCTTGCTTCTACTTTGAGTCATGCTCATTATTTTAGGTGTTGTATTTTCTATTTCTTCATACAATTTCATCCCTTCATTTAATAGAATTACTTCACTATCTTTGATTTTTTTAATAAGATAACCTTGTACTGGAAGCTCGATTTTCCCATTATTAACCCGAAAATGGATAAAAAAAGGATCATTTGGAACAAAGTCTATAAAAGCTCCAATTGGTGTATTTGCTAAAAATTTTGTATCGTTTTGCATTTTTAATAAATAGTTTTCTTTTTCCCATACGAATTTTATGTTTTCTGGAATTGAATCTGGGGATATATCATGAAGGGTTTTTCTCCAAGTTTGTATGCATTCTACAACATGTATTGAAAGCATTCGTAAATTAAGTATGCTTTCAACTGAATTATGTTTGATAGTACTTGAAGCGTTTATTATAGTATTAGCAAAATCTTTTAATTCATTCAACGAATGTTCTCTAGCTTTAATCGCCCTTATAGCCATCTGCGCAGGATTTTTATCATTTTTTAACGATTCAATTTCTCTAACAATAATAGTTGATTGTATTTTTGCCGGGATTTTATCTATAGCTTCTAAAAACAAATTTCTTTGTGGCTCAGGGATCATCTTTTGATTCCATACTGAAACAAGTGAATCTTTCAGTTTTTTGATTATTTGGTTTTTGATTACTGGGCGTCTATTCATAGATTTTGAAGATATGCATTGAGCTAAGTTGTTTATTGATAATTCTTTTTTTTTATGTAGTCTTGTACCACCGATTATTATTTTTTTCTTATGAACAACTGAAGACATTTGTTGTAAGTATTTATCTTTAAAAGCATCATATACTGGGATTTGACCAAGATGGAAGCGATTGTCCCATGATTGTTCCCGGATATGAAGTTCTTTTTTAGGAGATGGTCTAAATGGACGTGAACCTGGTATTCTTAGCATTCCATAATCTAGCATTATTTATAATATAGTTGTTAGAAAATATGATAATTTTTAAAGGATAAGAGAAGATAAGAGATTTTTTTTATTATTTTTTTTATATGCAGATGAGAGGATATTATGCAGATAAGAAAGTTTTATAATGAGGAATTACTGAGTAGTTTAAGGTTTTTATGTGATAAGTATTATGATTTAAATTTTTTTTTTTTTTGAATTAGAGTATTAAGAGAAATATTATAATTTTATTGTTTTTAGAAGTAAATTGTGCTAGGTTATAAGAAGTTTTTATATTTTTTAGTTTATAAGAATATTTGTATAATATGCCATATCATATTTTGGTCAAGATCTCAGGAGCTGTAAGTATTGTATTTGGAATCATATCAGTCTATCGCATCCTTGATTTATTAAAAATTAAAAGTTTGCGGGTAATACCAATAGATATCATCTACGAAAATTCACAAAGTCTTGTCTTAACCGAAGGCATCGTTCAAGGAAACCCTTCAGTAATTTTTACAAAGAGTTCCAAATCTGTCTATTCAATAAATAAAACCTTTCATTATGGAATCTATAGCAAACTTCTTAAATCCAACACAAATCAAATTATAGTATTTCCTATTTAGGAAAATTTTGAAATCAAAAGCAATTTAGGTACATCCTTAAAAATCAACCCAGAAAACAACTCAAAAATTATATCTAAACAAAAAATAATCCATAATTTAACACCTATAAACACATGGAAAGGAACTCAAAAAATCTTATCAAGTTTATTCAAATTATCATTAAATTCAGAAATCTTTAGAATAATTACAAGTGAAAAAAATATTAAAAAGTCTATAAAAGTTCATGATAAAGTAGTTATATTAGGAGAGTATCAAAAAATAAAACAGTTTCTTTATCCTCGAGTTATTGCGGATTCTAAAGTTTCGATAGTCAATTATTACAAGAAAAAAATGATAAGTTCATTTGTAAATTTGGTGTTTTTTTTCTCATTAACTTTGATATTAGAATTGTATCTTAAAAAAGTTTCTAGGGTTGGTGTTATAGAAAATCCTGAGATCCCAGATGAGTTAAAATGTATAAATTGCAAATCGGCTTATAAGAAAATATTACTTCATCCATGTAATCATTTGTGTATTTGTGGAAAATGTATGAAATACATGAAGAAATGCCCTGTGTGCTATAAAAGAATTGATTTTTTTAACGAAGTTAATTATTAGATTTTATAGATAAAAAGTATGATAAAAGAATCTAATTGCTGTAGTTTGTTGGCTAAACTTTGTGGTAGAATATGCAAAAGGAAGCAAGTTGAAAGTGTAAATCCTGATATAAAAGCTCAAATTGATGAAATTCCTAATTTATCTATTGAGAAACCTGAATCTGAAAATAATTATTCAATAACTTTACAGATCCCTAAGACGACTATTGTTACAGGAAACGGAAATAACCCTATAGTCAACCCTGCAGTTGGGTATATTAATTCTTGTGATTCTCAATCAGGAAGAAACAATAGAAAAGATTCAAAACTTTCTTCGGAAAGCCCCGGACTTTTCTATGACCAAGCTCTAACTACTGAGAATTTAAATAAAGAATCAGTTATACATAATTTGGATGAAGCTTATAAAATACTACAAGGAATTGGAGATGAATCTTCAATTAACTATCCTGAAGAACCACTTAGTCCTGAAAAATTTTCCAGAGTAGTCAAGAATTTGAACTTTAAAGAAATCATGTCTGAAGAAAATTAATATGTTAATGATTTCCAGTAACCTTAATTATTTTGATATTATTGTTTCGGTAGCTTAGCCGTACCATGTTTACCACAATATATAGTCGAGTAACCTTTTGAAAGAAGATGATCACAAGTATTACAATGTTTGCTTCTTCTTGGAGTTAAGTCTGAAACTAAACTTTTATTAGAAATATTCCTTCTCATTGGCCTTGAAGATAAATCTCTAGGTGTAATTGACCGTGATTTACATTTACGATTCGGGGATTTAGATTTTGTTTTTGACCTTGTCCTTATCTGAAGATTTCTTGTTATCCTCTCTTTGTTATCATAATCTATGTTCTTATTTATCCAATTATATGGTCGATCTGAAGGTAAAAGCTTAGCTGAAACATGATTTTTTTTATTCCCTCCAGTCAATTTCATCCTAAGCTGAGTATTTTCTCTTCTAAGCGCTTCAATTTCTGATACAAGATTTTTTTCATTAAAATTCTGTGAAACAACTTGAATACTTCGTTCGTTATCGTTTTTAACCCCATCAGATATGAATTTTTTCCCCGTTTCTTCTTTTTTTATATGCGAAACTTCTTGTGAAAATATTTTTTTTTCGTTTTCGACAGTCTGAGAATTTGAAATGTCTTCAAAAGACCTGTCATTTAGTGTTTTATTAACACTTTCATCATTGTAAAATGAACTAAAAGATTCTTTTAAAGTCCTTGGCTCTATTTTTTGTTCTACAGGCTTAATTGGCGGGTCGAAATCAGGACTTCCTTGTATATCATCTATACTACTTGTAGCTTCTAAAGAAAAATCCTGAGGATCTAAAGGAGGATTATCATTTTTTGGGGATGAATTTATAGATCCAAGTTCATTAAGCCCAATATTTGGGGTTTTTTTAGTATCGGCCATGTATTTTTTATCATCTTCTTGACCAAAACTTGCAACAAAGACTTCAGGTTCACTGAATTTTGGGTTTTCAACTACATTTAAAGCTTTTTGTTTTAGTACAGGTTTTGTAGGTATGACATAGTTTAATCTATTATCGATTTCATCTCTTAGTTCGCTTTTTCTTTCTTTTGATAATGGGGATTTTTCACGTTTTGGTTTGAGAATTGGGGCTTCTTGGACTATTTCGGTACTTATGTCTTTTAGAGCTCCTTTCAGTCGCTTTATTTCGTCCCGGAGCTTTGCATTTTCTTGTTGAAGCCTTCCTACACGTTGCGCCATGTTTTATTAGTTTAAATTAGTTAAAGAAATTTTAGGTTTTGGAGGTTTGAGGGTGAGAAGGGGTTTTGAGCTTGGAGCTTTGGGGGTAGTTTAAAATAGATTGTAGGATTGCTGTTTTATTGGTTTTGATTTTTATAATAGGAGTTAGAAGATTTTGTGTTTTGGTTACTGGAGTGATATATGAGAAGATAAAAAAATTAGTTGGCTTTTTAATAGATAGTTAAGTATCTTTGATAATAATTGTTGAAAATTATTTTTAGATCTTGGGTGAGATATATATAAACTCAATTTATTTAAAACATAAAACAACTTTGATATCTAATTCCATACCAGCACGATAAACTCTAATACAAATCCCAATATTATTCATTCTCACAAAATCTCTATATTACTCCAACAATAAAAATTCCTCATAAATATTTTTGCCAAATATTTTCAACACCCTAACATCCAAAAGCATACTCACTTCTATAATATAATCAAAATCATTAAACATAAGCCAAATTCCCTATATACTTATTTTTCCTTTATTTCCATTCATAAAATCTAATAACCATACCACAAGTAATCCTAACATAAATTCTCCACAACCTCTATCAAACTAGGGNCCTATATACTTATTTTTCCTTTATTTCCATTCATAAAATCTAATAACCATACCACAAGTAATCCCAACATAAATTCTCCACAACATCTATCAAACTAGGACCTATCCCATACTTCCAGACAATTTAACTCCCTAATTTTCCTAATCTTGCTAATCCTCCCCATCTAATAAATCAACCTCATAATAAAAATATGCAAGAAAGCAGTGAAGAACTGACTCAAATCACAGACATTTTACTAGCAGCAGGGTATTTCCGAGCTCGAGTTGCTTCTTTATCCCCATTCGACAAGGTATAATATATTCAGATCCTCGGGGGCATGGCTTGGTGTATAACTCTCGCCAACGAAGATATTTCAATCGAGTTCTCAGACGAAATGAACATGAGGAAAAAAATGTAAAAACCACTCAGCTCACTCAGTGAAATAATCGTCAAATCACTCAAAAACATGAGTTGTCCTTTTATAATCCAGCCTCATCAAATCCAAGGTTTAGATTATCCACGTTTATTCCCTGTCATTCAATGGTTGGTGAAATTTGTCTTAAGTTTCCAACAAGAAACAGCAGAGTTCACAAAGCGCCAGGCGGCAATTCAGTTCGAAAAAATCACAAAATTGCCAGAACCTAAAAAAATCAGAGACTTAAACACTTTGTTTTTACCGAAAAGAAAATTCAAAACCCAATCGAGTAGGAAACTTAATGATCCAATTCGTGTTTATGCAACTTTACTTGAATTTGGAGATGCTAGTGCTGGAACTAGTTATAAACAATATGTGAATATGAGTAAAGAAAATGCTGAAAATTTAGCTGGACTTGGACAAAATAAGGAAACAGGAAATAAAGATTATATGAAAAAAGGTAAAGGGGATAATAAGGAACAGATGCAAGAAATTATTCATGATAAACCTTTTGAAGTTAATTTAGAGAAACTTAGTGAGAGGATTTCAGTTGGGGGGAAAGATAAAGGACAAGAGAATATGGATGAGTCAGATGAAGAAGGAAATCTTTTAGAACAAGAAACGGAGAAGATTGAGTTGAGAAAATCGGTTACGGTTATTGGGAGAAATGTTGCGAAGATTGTTAAAAGCGAGGAGATCAGTGTGGCAAGAAATCAGTATTTGGATATAAAAAAGGAAGAAAACCCTGAGATTTTACAGAAGAAACTTGAGAAGGAAAGACAGGAACGACAGATACTGACGTTGAATAAAGAGATTGAGATTAGTAATGAAAATTTACAAAAACTTCAAGTCCAAGCTCAAGAAGTAAAACATGAAGTTGAAAAATCAAGCATAGCTTTAGAACAAGAAAAAGATATGAACCAACGGATAAAAGAATCGATTTCTAATCTTGAAGAAAACACTCAAGAATCCAGAGCTGCTTTGCAAAATAATGTTGCATCAAAACTAGAAGAACTAGTAATCAAACGTAACCAACTCAAAGAAGCACAAAAAGTGTTTAAAGATAAATGTAATAAAGAAATCGAAGAGTTAAACAAGAAAAACGATCAAGATATCGATGCTGAGTTACAGGATTGGTTTGATAAAATTGAGAAGTCCCATAGCGAAACCTTAAGAAAATATGAAAAAGCTAGGGCGATACTTGCAGAAAAAAGTCAAGAAGTTGCTATACTCCAAAGGAAACTCGAAAGTAAACCATCACAAACTGAGCTTATTCAATACCAGCGTAGATTTGTTGAGTTGTATGAGCAAATCAATTTAAAAGTTGAGGAAAATCGAAGACTATATGCAAGTTATAATTCATTGATTGAAGTGAGAAACTTACTTGAAAGCGAAATTAGTACTTTAGATAGTTTTCAACAAGGGTTTAAACAGAGTAAGAAAAAGTCTGAGAAAGAAAGTTTCGCTGAGTCAGTTTCTGGAGGGATTATGCAAGTAGCGGATAAAACAAAGAAAGCTCAAGAGAAACAAAGGGTTTTACAAGAGAATATAAAAGAACTTGAGAAAAAGTATAAGACTTTAGAAGAAGTTGAGAGGAATTATTACCAGATGGTTAAAGAGTTTAATGAGCTAATAGGAAATTAGTTAGAAAATTTTGGGTTTTAAAAATATTATTGGGTGTTAAGATAAGAATTATAGTTTTTATGAAGTGGATGTATTTTGTGAATAACACAAAAATATTATTATAAAAATTAATTATATATTTAAAGCTTAGTAATTATAATCTTAATATATTAATACGTATTGCAATAAAAATCAATAGTTTCACTTATATAAATGTCAAATGAAAATAAAAGAAGGCCAAAAGAAGGCTGGAGGCAGCTGAATTTCAAGACAATAATATGCTTGCCAACTCCAAAATGCGCCGCAATCTTTTTTGCCCTTCTCTTCATATTTTCTTTAGTCCTAACATGTGTTATATTATCTTTAACATATCAAATACTAGAAAAAAAATCTGATACAATCAAATTTAACGGCGATTTTGATTACTCAGAAGGAAAAGTTACTATAACCCTTACAAAATCTGATATAGACAAAATAAAAGGCCCTTTATTTATATATATCGAAACAGAGGATTATTATCAAAATCACCGTATCTACCTAAAATCCAAAAGTAAAGAGCAATTGTCTGATACTTCAACAGATACTTTATCAACTGATTGCAGTCCATTAGTAAAAGATGGAGAACTTGATATAAACTTTGGTATTTATGATAAAAATCATTACATCGTCCCATGTGGATTAATGCCTGCTAGTTTTATAAATACAACAATCTCAATTAGTGTTAATGGAGAAACTGTAAATATTGACTCTGATGGGATATCTTGGAAATATGACAATTCAGATATGTATAAAACTCATGAATTCGGGTATTTGGATATTGAAGATAAACATTTTAAAGTTTGGATGAGGAATTCACCTACCAGTACTTTGAGGAAATTATATGGGAAAATTGATGAAAAGGATGCTAAAGAAGGAATAATTGAGTTTAATGTCGAACTTTATAAAAATTATTTAGAGTACTTGTCTGATAAAAGGATTATTATCACTACTACAACAAGAATAGGTGGGAAGAATAAAGTTCTTGGCTGGGCATATTTCGTTATATGTGTGGTAAGTTTCTCTTGGAGTGTATTTTTTGCCGTTATGTCCAAGTATCATCAAGTTCCAGACATCAAAGACGTGTTTAAAAAATTTAGTTCTTAAGTAATATGATTTTTTAATAAAACTAACTTTTTCTTATCAAAAATACCATAATTTTCACATGATTTCCAAAATCTCCTTTATTTCTTAATAAGCAGCCTCTACATATAATTCCTATAATAATTTACATCAAAAAAAAAAAACACCCTAAAAAGAATACTCATTTTTTTCCATAATTAAAACCTATGACCCAATCCATACTAATTACATTATGCAAGTGGTCTTTGTTTAACACTAACTTCATCTTTGCTTAAAAATGGGCCAGGACAAGATACAACACTAACAATCTCAAACCTGTTCATATCAAAAGTCTTCCATTCTCCCCCAGCACTTGTATACCACTGTTGTTTCACAGGTTCATACACCCAATCTCTTCTATAAAGTTCATCTGCAACATAACTTTGTACAACCTCTCCAGGTATATTATAAAAAACATAAAACAAAGTCTCAATATTATAGATTTTAATCATCTTAAATCTCAATATTGGTTTGGCAATATAATAAGAAGTTGGTAAGTTATATTCAGGTATCTCAGGTTCTTCAATATCATTATCACTAAGAGCATGATCTATAAATGAAGAAAAACATTCTTGGTTTTTTTTCCCTATTTCCATACTACTTAAATCTTTTCCTTTAGCTAAAAGGCTTTTATCTTCATCTAAGTTTTTCTGAAGATTAAATATCCCTCTAACACCGAAATCTTTAGATTCTTGTTCATCTTTTTCATTTTTTAAAGGAGCTGCTGAGAGAAAACTTGGGATAAAACTCACTGCATTTGGGTTTGGGGCTTTTGTTTTAAGAGGTTTAGAAAAACCAGGTGGTGGGGCGAAGTCTTCGTTTGTGAACCCTGGGGGTTTTGAGCCGAGTAATGATGGGAATTCTTCTTGCATTTGATAGTCAAGACCATTTGGGTAGTTTTGATTGTAGTCAATGCCAACTCTTTGAGGATAGATTGATGAATATCCATCATAGTAAGGGGGAAATGATACTAAGTTCTTACTGTCTGGGTCGAAGCTTGGAACTTTTCTCAGGTTTTCTGCATTTCGTATGGTTTCGAAATATCCTGTTGATCTGTTTGGGTTGTACATTTTCTTATATTTTCATATGAATGATTTTTATTATCATGGTAGATTGACTTTTTGATGGAATTTGAGAAAATTATCAGGAGGTGCTGGGGTGAAAGGAGATTGTGTGTGACTTTTAGGGCTTTTTAGAGGTTAGGAGGGTGGGAGGATTGGGGCTTTTCTGCAGTTTTTGGATGAAGATGGCTTTTGAAATGGAATTTTGTTATGAAGTAGATGGTTTTGGGTATTGATATAGATATAGATGGTTTTTATGGGGAGAATAGTTTTGTAATCAATTATGTGATGAAGTTTATAGGAAAATATGATAAATAATGTAATAGTCTTATTATAAATCATGCTAAACTCTTAAATTATCTTTTTTATAGTAAAATACATCAAAAACCTAAAGCTTAAGCCTTATACCTATAATTTCCTAATTTCAAAAATTTATCTATCAAAAGCACCACAATCTCCATAATCCTATCAAATTCAAGCTACTTCTCTAACATTTCCTCTTTTAACATCACCTCACCTTCCCAAAACCCAATCAACTTCTACACAATCCTCTCNACACCACAATCTCCATAATCCTATCAAATTCAAGCTACTTCTCTCACATTTCCTCTTTTAACATCACCTCACCTTCCCAAAACCCAATCAACTTCTACACAATCCTCTCAAAACCCAGCCAATATTTCTAATCCCACCTCTCTTTCAACTATTTTCAAACTTCCAATCCTCCAACAAATTAAAAAAACGCACTTTAAGTATAAAAGATAAAATGAAATCAAGAAAGTCAATCCAAGCATCCCAATACAGTGATTTTCTCAAATCAAACCCTACTTTAGACAATGTATTAAGTAATGATCGAACCATAGACGAAGTCTGTTGTTGTAACCCTGAGTTCTCATCATAGTAAGAAAAATTCAGCATCACAAGTGAAAGAGTGCGGGAACTAATCCGTTATATAATAGAAGAGCCTATTGACCCATCAAATACAATACAAGCTTGTAAATATCCTCTAGTCGCCAGTGAGTTTTTTACAAGCGATTTGCCTTGTTTATTCAATATTTTATTCCAAGAACCAAATCTCATGAGATATTTGTTTTCCTTTATTACCCGCGAACCTCCTATAAACCTACTCCTCGCAGGGTATTTCCAAAAAGCATTCGAAAGCTGTCTGAATTACAATACTGAAGAGTTTCTTATGATAGTTTTCCAAGAATCCCTTCATATTTCTTTACTCAAACATCTGAAATCAAGCTCAGTTGCAGAAATTGTCTACACAATAATATCGAGTAAAGGGTTTTATGATGAGCGACGAATGATTTTGATTGAAATTGTTTCATTAATAGAAAGTGCTGATTTAATGACTTCTTATAATGCAAATAGTGTACTTTGTCGATTGAATAAAGATGATGATATATATCAAGAACTGTTATCAAAAGAGGTTTTTGATAAACTTTTATGTTTTGTTAAAGGGAAAAAAACATATATCATTAGGAATGCTGGAGGGGTTGTTAAAAATGTGCTAAATTTATCAGGGGAAACTGTATCTGAGCATTTTGTCAAAAAAGTCTCAGGTTTTGTTGATATTTTATGCCTTGATGGGGATGAGAAAATCATAACACAATTCGGAGTAGAAGTTAAGTGTTTTGGAGAACATCGTTTAATAGTCCTTGAAATTATGGTGTTGATATGCAATTTTCCAATATTAGTAAATGAAGTTTCTAATGAAATTAACAGGATTATTAACCTACTTGATACATACAAATGGAGTTCTTATTTCCATCATGCTTTTACAGGTTTTATTGAAGCTTTAATTAACACTTCAGCTAATGAGTATGTCAAAGCTTTACTCAAAGCTGAATTTCCACAGATTTTGATTGAACTTGCTTCTTCAAGTGTTGTAAAATGTAAGAAATTTTCGACTGCTAGTGGATGTACTGGGCATGTATACAAAATGATTAATTTACTTGTGAATAGTAAAATCGAAGCAATAACAACTTCGATGGATTTGATGGAACGATGGGTTGGTTTTCACCCGAAATTAGATGATTACAATGAGATAGAAAGTAAGAATATTGGTGGAAAAGCGAATATAAACTTTTTTGATAATTTAAGTAGTGAAGATAGTGGGGAAAAAGCTGAAGAAAATGATTTGATACCTGAGTAAGTAATATTTAGCTATCCTTATACAAAACCTATTACAGGAAAAGAATTGGAAGAACTCACAGATTTGTTTGATATGGAAGATAAGAAACCACAGAAAAATCCGTTTATGTCGACTAAATGCATTACAAATGCTACACTGGAAGAACTTGCAGCTAATGAGTATTTGGACAATGTGTATTGGAAATTCAACATTAATACTTGTTATTTAGATGAACTTGATTAGTTGGTAAGTAAAAGATACTTCTTATAATAATTTTTTTTGGATAAGGGTTTTATTTGTTTTGTTGTTGTGTTTTATAAGGAAAATTAGATATGTAAATTTATATAATCAGAGAGTTTATTTTTAAAGTTGATTTCAAATTTTCCATTTACGAAATTTGATCTCTAATTTTATTGTTTGAAAAATCGAAATCTCCATCAATATACTTCTCATTTCAAACCAAAAAGCCTATCATAACTTATACAAAGCTTATTCCTCCATTATCACAAAAAAATACTATTAATAAAAAACGCCCACCGTGGGGCTCGAACCCACGACCACTAGGTTAAGAGCCTAGCGCTCTACCGACTGAGCTAGACGGGCTTATAGCACTTAAGCTAAAAATAATTAAATACATAACTTTAAAATTCTCAAACAAAAACCTTTACCCATAAATTACTGATATTAAACACAATCCTAGCATAGTTCTAATAGAAAAAAACCCCTATTCCACATCACCATAAGAAAAAAAAAGCAATCCTTTTACCACATTAAAAGAAAAAAACATATAAAATCTTGCAATACTTTAAGAAAAAAAAAAGCATTATTCATAAAAAAACGCCCACCGTGGGGCTCGAACCCACGACCACTAGGTTAAGAGCCTAGCGCTCTACCGACTGAGCTAGACGGGCTTAAAGTTCTCTAGTAATTTATCATTAAATATAATAATATCTTTAAGCTATATCAAAACCTTATCCAAAAATTTAATCTTTACATAAAAATAAGAAAAAAAACATTATTCATAAAAAAACGCCCACCGTGGGGCTCGAACCCACGACCACTAGGTTAAGAGCCTAGCGCTCTACCGACTGAGCTAGACGGGCTTAAAGCTTTTTAGCAATTTATCATTAAATACAATAGCTTTGAACTTCAAAAACTTAGATAAAAACTAGTCTTTTATAATAAATAAGATAAAAAAAACTATTGATAAAAAACGCCCACCGTGGGGCTCGAACCCACGACCACTAGGTTAAGAGCCTAGCGCTCTACCGACTGAGCTAGACGGGCTTAAAGCTTTTTAGTTGTTTAGCATTAAATATCATACCTTTTAACTCTGATTGTATAAAAGAATTTTATGTATCAAAAATATTTTATTGATTAAGATTTTATGTTTTACTATGAAAAAATTAGCTTTTGTATATAGTTTTGTTTCTAATATGATTAAGAATTTTTCTATTTTATGTTTTTTGAGCTTGGTTTAGTTTATATATAAAAATATCGAGTTGGAATTATTGATTGGGGTTTTTTTTTAGTTCGCTTAGTTGAGAAAGTACGTGATTTTTATTGGAAATTGCTTAGAATTAGGTAGTTTTTTGGGGAAATTGTTATGATTAGGATATGCTATATATGAAAGTATATTATCAATTTTTTTTTAAGTCTTCTGTTATTTAGTAGGAAGTATTAATAAAAATAAGCTATTTGAGAAAAGTTTTTATAGTTATAGCTACTAGCATCAAAGTTATTTTATAAAAAGCATAATAAATTGCGAATTATTATCATCGCTACTATTTTCTAATCATAATAAAGTATTATCACAAAAAACATACTTAAATCCTACTAAAAGCCAGCATGCAAGCAAATTTCCAAATCTTTGTGCCATTTTTCTTTAATATACCACACTTCTTACCACTCTACAGCTTAATCTCATATAAACTCCTACATCCAAATTCTTAACTAACTATTTCTACAATCCACAATACACTTTCACCCTTCTACCTCCAAAAAGTCCAATTTTTTCTTCAAAAGCTCATTAAAATCTTATAATTTTCACTGCAATCATCAAAAAATCCATTAAATCTCATTAACCTCAATAAAAAAACTACTTTCCTTAAACACAATAAAAATACCTATATTAAAACAATAAAAGATATTTCTATATTCAAAAAGTGAAGGTAAAATGCATGACTTGTCCTGAGTCAGATTTAAAATAATATGCCAAAAATGGCTGCTAATATAAACTATGGGATTTTTAAGAAAATAATAAATATGAAACCTCTTCCTGCACTTTCTCGACTAACTCTAAAGGTTTTAAATGATTCTGGACAAGTACAAGCAATAACTTTATCATCGTTAAGAAATATTGACAGTTTATCTTATGACCACTCATCACAATCAGAAATATTTCCAAACTTGGATTTTAGTGTAGCTGGAAGTCATTTATGGGCACTTATTTATGAAATACCAGGTAATGAAAGCTCTTTATTACTTTTGCATAAACTTGAAGAGGTTGTGAAAACTGATAATGGCGGATATCAGATTGGCATATTTCATGAACCTGCCTCGAATTATTGTAACTTTTACCTTTTGGCTCATAAAGAAGATCATATGACCTTTGGAAGTTATTTTAAAGGGGCTAAACTTGGTATTTTCTTATATTCTTATCAAGAATTGTTTGGGTCAAGTTGTGATAATTACATAAAATATCTTACTGAATTTTCTTATTCAAAATCAGCTTCGGCCAGTATGCTAAGAGAATCTATTATACAAAATAGTTGCATTAGAAATGATATTGAAGCTTTGGATAGTAAAATTATCAATCACACAAAAAAAAATTATAGGCTGCAAAAAAAAATTGTAACGGCTAAAAAAATTATAAGAAAACTTCACTCTCGTTTGAGTGAAGAAAGTCAAGAAGATAATAAGAAATGCATTAAATACAAGATTAAATGCAAGCATAATAAGAAAGATTTGGTTTCTGGGTATTTTTGATATAATTCATCTTAAAATTTGTATTTAAAAGTACTTGTAAAATGTTGTAAGCAAAATATAATAATTCTTATGGTAAAACTCATATATGAGTTTAGTTTTGCATTTTATATGTAAGTTATTATGAGAAAAATAATAGATAATTATATGAGAACTTAATTTTTATCAGGCATAATTTCAAGATTGGGAATTTTGTATGTAATAAATTTTTGGACTTTTAAGGATGTTTTATATATTTTTAAGATAATATTGATAAATGTTTTTTTTTTATTATAATTTAGAAATATCGACTAAATAGATTTTAAAAGTAGATCAGCTTGGTTATGTATTTACTACGGAAAAATTACTTTATTAAATTTTAACTTGGGTTTTCTATTTTTATAATTAGTTTACATTAAGATTAATAGTATTGATTGTAGAATTATTGTTATAATGAGATTTGAGGATTTGTGCTTATGATATTAAAGAGAAATTAGTTTATGTTAGTTAAAAATAAGATATAAAACTAAAAGCTTTTTATTGAAATTATAATATTGAATATATATAGAAAGAGATGAAATATATATTCCAAAAGCACATATTGAAATTTATGCATATTTTTGATGAGCAAAAATTCTAAATGGAAAAAAAATTTGGTTAGGGATTTATAAAGAATGAAAGTAAGGGTAAGAATAAAATTACTTAAGTTATAAATATTAGAAGGTAGTTATTAAAAAAATACCAACAGCCTACCTAAATCATATTTCCTACTTCAATCTAAAAAAATTCAATCAACAACCCAATCACTTTTTTTATCCCACCTCTCTTTAAATCTTCCATAAAACCTCAACAGCATAAAAAAAATCTTCCAAACTCAACCTTTCAATCTAAAAAACCTACCAAAACCAGACCATTCAACATCTTCTACACCTTCATCAATCACCAAAAAAAATCCGACAATCCAATCATAAAACCCCCAAATAAAAAAGCCATAAAATATCCCACAAGCCAACCATCCCATCCATTTCTTCTTTAATACATACCTTTAATGCACCAGTTTAACAAAATCCTTAGAAAAAATGCAAAATATTATTTAAAAAATGCAAGTCGAACGCAACCCAAGCAGTACCTTCTTAACAAAATCTGATCTAGCCTTCCCATCCGACAAAGAACTAGCTCAATTTCAAAAGCAAAGTAATACCCATACAGTCTCAAGTAGAGAATGTTTAATCAACCTCTGGCGTGAATTCCGTAAAGGTACCAACTCTAAAAACGGTGTAATAATAAAATCAATCTTCATGAAAATCCTAAAAAAAGACTTAAAACTTTACAACGACAACATTTCCGAGCATCTTTTTCGCCGTAATCTTTATCTAGGTTTTGGAGTTAGAGAATATGTAAAAAAAGGTCAAGTTGAAATTATCACAAACGATATCGAACTTCATGATATTATGCTTGCTTTAACTTTATTATCAAGAATTCCTAATGAAAAAAAAATCGAATTGATTTTCGACCTTACTGATGTTGATGAAGATGGTTGTCTTTCTCCTGATGAAGTATATAAAATGATTGAAGTTATTGAAAGAATATTTTCTAAAGAAAATACAGAAATGAATATAAACAGCAGGGTTTTATTAGAAAAATTAAGCAGAGATAAAGCTTTAAGAAGATATGAATGGGTTATGAGAAGTATAGGCATGCTGAAATCAAGAAGTAAAAATGATGAAGGGCTTATAACATTTGAAGAGTTTAGGAATGTTTTAGATAAAGTTCCTAATTTAAAAGCTCAGTTTTTACCAAGATATACAGATTTAAAGTCTGTGTTGAAAAATGAGAATTCAGAACCGGAAATACATGTTGATGAGAGGAATCTTGAAGATTTTTTGATTTTTAGATATGAATTACAAGCTTTGTTTTCTGATAATTTGAAGTCGAATCGTAAGAAAAAACTCCCACCGTTGAAAAAGTTAGGTAAAAGCAATGATAGTAAAATATGGAAAAAAGAATGCCCAGGATTGATAAATGGTGGAGAGACTAGTAAAAAATTATCGATTCCTAAAGATTATTGGGAATTGAATTCGAATAATAATACGATTTTGGTAAGGGAAAAAAATACAGATAAAGGAGAAGCTGTATGTAAACATTATGATAGAGAAGAGGCTATAGAGAAAATTATCCCACAAAGAGAGGTGCAGAAGGCCCTTCAGGATTTGAAGAAAGGCCATGAGTCAAGTTCACATTATAAAAATGAAGATGATGAAGCGGCTGGGTATGAAAACTTGGTGAATAAAGTTAAAAATCAGGTTGCGGATACTAAGAAAAAACAGATTGAAGTTGGAGAAGTGCAAACTATTAGTAGGAAGTCCGATTTCAAGTTTTTGAATGAGAGAAGCTCTAGTAATTATTAAATGATTGGCTTATGTGGTAGTTATTGTTTAATGGTTTTAGTCATAAAATGTTGGGTTTAGTGAGATAAGAGGGAAAATTGAAGGGTTAATTATTGGATTTGGGGTTTATGAGTAATTTCTGAGATTTTTTTTGTGTTTATTGTTTGAAATGCATAAGTTTTTTATTAATGATTAACTTTTGACTTGAATATTGATTTTATTTTGATGGGTAGATTTTTATGTAGCTTATTAAAGAAGATGGGGTTTGTAATATTAATTTAATGAATCTTTAGGAAGTAAGAAGGTAATATTTTTTTAATATTATGAAATATAGTCTATAAAACTTAAAAAAAATAATTAGTGATCAACTAAAATGAGTGAAAAAACAATTATGAAAATCCCTGGAACTAATGGAATTGGCAATCAATTAAATAATACAATTTGGGTACAATGAAGCTTTTATATTTGATGATTCAAAAAATAGTGAAAAAGCGCTGCTTACATTATACTTAATTCTGGATATATCACAAAAGTCGTAAATCCAATTTCAAGATTCATAACTACCAAATCAATTCTATTATTTTAATAAAAAAGCATATTCCCAAACAACATGAAAGTTTTATTTTAATTTCCAATATAAAACTAGGTATATTTAAATCTCAAAAAAACTGTATCTTAAATAGTTATTAAGATAAAAAAATATGAAAAAAACTTTAACAACAATTTACTATGTTATGTTATTAAAATATCTCTCTAATCTGCTCACTTTATTCTTCTCAAATCTTAAATAAAACTAAAAATCCATAACTTAGCCCTACCTTAAATTTCTATTCTGCAAAAAACTCTATAAATTATCATCTTCTCTAAGTTTTTTCAGTACCTCATTAGCATTTTTCGACTCTTTCAAATGTTCTTTCGGTATCCTCCCAGGTTCTACATTTCCAAACACGACTTCAGCACCCATTTCCCTTCTATCATTAATCCTTTTCATTAAAGCAAACGAAGCTCCACATTCAGGTGATCCTTCAATATTTGGATTACTAGGAAAAGGGCTTAATAAAGACATAGCTTTATTTATATTCTGAAGCCAAGGATGCCTAAGTGCATATTCAGCAGAAACTCTAGTATTTGGATCAGGATCAGTAAGCCTAAGAACCATATCAACAGCATCTTTTGAAACTTCTCTCCAATATTTATCATGAAACTGTAAACGGCATTCTTTATTCTTAATAAGTATTTCATTAGAAGTTTTACCATAAAAAGGAGCACGTCCAGATAATATAATATACAGTATAATCCCTGCACTAAAAATATCAACTTTGTTATTATATGCTTTTTTCATCAGAATCTCTGGGGCAACATAACCTGGAGATCCACATCTTAAAACTTGATCATCACCTGCAATACATGCAAGACCAAAATCACAAAGTTTAAATTCTGTATCATCTTCAATTGAAACCATAAGCAAATTTTCAGGTTTTAAATCTCTATGAACAATATTTAATGAATGAAGGTATTTAAGCCCTTCAAGCATGTTTGAGATAAAAATCCCCGCAGTTTGTTCAGGGAATTTTTCTTTTTTTTGGATGCGGTGGAAGAGATCCCCACCTTCAACATAATCGAGGACTAAACTTACGAAATCATCATTTTCGTAGATTCTGTATAGTTTGACCATCATAGGATGTGAGATTTTACGCATAATTTCGATTTCACTTATCACAGCACTTGGACCTCGGGAACTTTTTTTAACAACTTCTTTGTTGATTTGTTTGACGGCGAATTTCTGATAGTTTTCTAGGTCTTGGACTAGGAAAACAGTAGCGTAGTTTCCTTTACCAACTTCTTTAATAATGGCGTAATCTTCTTCAAAGTCAATCATTATAGCAACTTTACTAAGGTTGACGAGCCAATTTTCTAACATTTCAACACTTTCTGTATAAAACTCTTCATAGATCGTCCCTTGGCCGATTTTAATACCAAAACGTTCTTCGATTTCGTTGTCTTCGGTAAAAGCTTCGACTTTCTTCCATTTGATTACAGTCATTTTCTTAGGGTTTTCTGTATTTTTTTTGCAATAGTATAAGGATGTTGTTGTTAAGAATATTGTTCGCTCTTTCCAATGATCCCTGGATTTCATAATTTTTAGCTTGGAACTGAAGAGTTTATTTTCTGTGATGTCTTGAAGGACATAAGATTCTAAGGGACACCAAAATGAATTGCCTGGGTTAACCTGTCTGTCGATGTCGCCAAAAATAGATGACATTTATTTAAGTTTTTAAAAGTTTAAGATAAATATTTGATAGGTTTAAAAAAAGTATGTTTGTTTTATAATGCTTTTCAATTATGTATTGAATTTTTATTTGAGAAAAAGTTTTTAATTTTGGGAAGATAATGAGTGGGGTATGAGATGGAGAATTTAGTGAAAAAATTGAGAGAATTGGGGATATTTTGGTTGTTGATTTTTTTTTTCTAATGTAATTGATCAGTTAAAATTTACTTATCTGCCATTTGAAATTGCAGGATGTTTTTTACTTCACGCAGAAACTGTTTACCAAAATAATCAAACGAACCATGACAACTTAAATAAACATACAATGGAATTTTATCAAGAAAACAAGGTAAGTTTATAAAATTGTATAAATGGAAAACCAAAAATACTTTTATGAGTTTTATATTACTAAAAAACAATAAAGTTATATATCTAACCTATTTTAATATCTTAACAATATACTTTATGCTAATGTAATCTTTTTTAGCCTAATTCTTATTCTAAAATATTATAATATTTATGTCAGTTATGAGCATTTCAAAAGCCTTACTGTTTTATATAATATATATTAATCCAATATATATATGTCATAATAGCTTAATGAATACCTAAATAACTATTAATTATAATAAGTCTGAATAGAAATATATAAATAGTTATAAAATACACTAAATAAGAATAACAAACTTTAATTCTGATGATAATTATTATTTATTATTAGGATGGCAAATCTCTTCTTATTTAGATGATTATAATGATTTATATAAAGTTATATTATATAACAACTTTATCTTGATAGGTCTAATTATAATGGTTTTAAAGCTTCTATTGATATGTCTAGAAGTACATATAAGCTTAAGTGGAAAAATCCTAGAGTACAAGTTTGGAACCAATTTCGGACAGATATTCTATGATTATTCTGGTAACAATTGGCATGCTGTTAATGGAGACAATTCTTCGACATCATACAATGATACCAAGCCAACTGATAGAGGAGCTTTTTTTGTTAAAGACCAACAAAATCGTATAACACTACCTCCGAATGATTATGTAACAAGCTATTTTAATTTAGGTTCAAATTTCTCAATAGTTATGTGGGTGATGACTGGAGACTCCTACGATTATACAATTTTCAATCGTTTTACTAGTAATGTCTCACATATGCTAAAGATTAAAAGATCATCCAGTGCGGACAGAATTTGGATAAGATTTAAACAAAATAATGATGACCCAGGTACAGCTTTTAGTTCAGCTAATGCATTTGTATCAAGTAACTTATATTTAGGTAAATGGGAACTAATAATTTGCACTTTAGAAGTAACTTTGCTCAAAGCATACATAAATGGAGAGGAAAAAGCAAGATTAACACTGACATCAGAATATAATGAAAATTCAAAAAAATTTACTACACGCTTAGGATCTCATGATGGTACATCTTATGCTTTAGAAGGGTATATGTGGTATTTTGCAATTTTTGATATTATAGTTACTCAAACAGATTATTATGGAGGAAACTATATTACTGGAAATTGCCTTGTTAATACATGCCCATCATCATGTAATCCAAGCATTTTGCAAAATAGTCAGCAATACTGTCTTTCAATCAACTTTGACTCCACACAGAATGGAGCAGGGAATTCTTGTCCTAGTGGATGCTCTTATGGATGTTCTAATTCTTTGTGTTTAAATTGTGAATGCAACTATAAAAGCTGTGAAATTGTAAGCAATCAAGTTAATTGCTTATGTCCAAGCATTGCAACATCTTCGCAGACAACTTGCACTTGTCCGGACAGGTATTATTTTTCATTTTGTAACTGTGAAAATTGCCATGAAGAATGTGCCACATGTAGCCAAGCTAATATATGCCTTGCATGCATCGCTGATAATTCAACTCCTAAAATAGATAAAGGATGCAAATGTATGGATAAATATTATGGAAGTTCACTTACAACTAAAACATCATGCAATTCTTGCCATGAAGAATGTGCTACATGCGACCAAGCTAATATATGCCTTACATGTATTGCTGATAATTCAACTCCTAAAATAGATATAGGATGCAAATGTAAGGATAAATACTACGGAAGTTCACTTATAACCCAAGCATCATGCAATCCTTGTTATAAAGAATGTGATACATGTGACCAAGCTAATATATGCCTTACTTGTATTGCTGATAATTCAACTCCTAGCATAGATGAAGGATGTATATGTATGGATAAATATTATGGAAATTCACTTATAACCCAAGCATCATGCAATCCTTGTTATGAAGAATGTGCTACATGTAACCAAGCTAATATATGCCTTACATGTATTGCTGATAATTCAACTCCTAAAATAGATAAAGGATGCAAATGTAATGATAAATACTACGGAAGTTCACTTATAACTCAATCATCATGCAATCCCTGCCATGAAGAATGTGATACTTGTGACCAAGCTTATAAATGCCTCACATGCAAAGCTGCAAATGCTAGCCCCTCAGAAAACGAAGGTTGTTTGTGTGATAAAAATTATTACAGCACTGACTTAACAGATTTAAATGGTTGTGCTTCATGTCACACAGATTGCCAAGCTTGTGATGGTCCTACATTATGCATAACTTGTAATGATTCTAATGCAATTCCAAACCTAATAGAAGGTTGTAACTGCCAAGATGGGTATTTTATGAATGAAGTAACTCGTGAATGTATTAAATGCTCTAATGATTGTAGCAAATGTAATAACAGTAACACTTGCTCTGAATGCAAAATAATAAACTCAAACTTAATTGATTATAATTGCATATGTCCTGAAAACTCTTATAACAATTCTAATGAATGTATTTGTTCAGATGGGTATTATATTAAAAAAACACCTGACATTTTTGAATGTTTAACTTGTCAGGAACCTTGCTTGACTTGTTTATCTCTAAACCAATGCACTTCATGCAAAGATAAAAAATTAGTAGTTGATAAAAATTATAATTGTGTCCCAGATTGTAAAGAGAGGTATTATATTAGTAATATGGAATGTAAACTATGTTTGAATTTATGCAAAATATGTTCAAATGAGAATTCATGTCAGCAATGTGTTGATAATGCTGATAATAATAGATATGGGTGCTTTTGTAAAAAAGGATATATTGAGGATAATGGGAACTGTGTTGAGGATTATTTTTATGCTGTGATATCAATTAGTAAACTTAACAAAGTTGGAATTTTATTTTCTGAAAAGACAGAATATCCTCTTAGCAGCTATTCAATAAATATTACGCTTTCTCCAGCTTATAATTTCTCGTATAAATACTTTGAAATCAATTCGACATTATTTTATTTAGTCTTCGATTTTAGTTCAAATATACCTAAAGATACTAAGGTCATAGTTGATCTATCTTCGAATTCCATATTGAGCAAATCTGGTAAGCACCTTAAGCAATATATTTATAGTTCATTACTTTATGAATATAAAATTATTGAAAACAGCATAGAAATAAAAAATATTGAAAAAAAGGTTTCATCATCAGTAAAAATTATTATAACAATATCCATAGGTTGTGGTATTATAAGTAACCCATCATCTTTATGGGCATTACTAAACACAGTTCAATTAGTTTCTTATATACCATTAAGCAGTAATCCATTAACCCCAAAACTAAAAGTATTTTTAAGTAGTTTTGGTCAATATAATATTGTTCCAAATGCTGGGTATTTCATTTTTTCTCCCAATTCTAGTTCTGAACCTTATTTAGAAGCTCGAAGATTTGGTTTTCAAAATTCACTATTTTTATTGAATACTGGGCAAATCTTCACAAACTTCTTTGCAGTACTTTGTATGTGGCCTTTGATGCTTTTAATAAGCAAACTACCATATTTTAGCACTGTTAAAAAGTTAGAAAAATTATTATCGAACTATAAATACTCATTTTTTATAAGGTTTTGGATCCAAGCCTATCTTGACATAGGAATATGTGCTATAATTCAAATGCGATCAGTAATTTATACACAGGATATCCTTATTGCCTTAGATGGATATTTCAACATATTCTCAGCAGTGTTTTGTTTAGTAAAAAATAATCAGATAATATTTGCTCTTTTACCCTCAGTATTTTTTATCTGTTCATTTTTAAATAAAGAAGAAATTCTAGGTAAATCACAAGATTTAATGAAAAAATGGGGAAGTTTCTATACCGAATTTAAAATCAAAAATAACTTCTGGAGTTCTCAATTTTACCTTTTTTACTTTATTCGAAGACTCATCTATGTATTCTCTCAGATTTATCTCAACCAAACGCTTTACCTTCAAGGTGGTATACAAATCTTCTGTTCAATATTTACTTTATGCTATTTGTTTTATTATAGACCTTTCAAAAATGTATCTGTATGCATATCAACAATAATCAGTGAAATCAGTATGACTATGGTATTTATTTTGATTTATTTATTCTTATTTGATTTACCAAATGAATTTTACAATGTTATTGAAAGTGTTATAATAGGAATAGTATTGGCTTCAATTATCATACAGTTTCTAGTCAGTTTATTTAATGCTTGCAAATCATTTCACAAAGCATGGAAGAAATTAGAATACATCAGAGCTAAATCTTTTTTGAATAATGTTGATAAATTTAATCAAACTGCATTCGGTGACATTTCACAGATAATTACTAAGTAAACTCTTATTAAAATTTTATCATAAATTTATAAAACTATTAAGCAAGCAGAAAATGCTTGTATCTAACTGCTAAAAAGCACACAATAGTTTGGGTTATTATTTTTCAAAGTAGGGAAATTTAAATTAATATTACCATTTGCATTTTTGGCAGGACTCGATTTGCATTAGAAAAGCACTAAAATAAATGGAAAACAGATTCCAATTCAATTCAAAACTAAAATTATAATGCTTTTGCTTGAAATATTTAAGGGTTTTTGTAAAATTTATACTCAGATGCTTGATACTAAAAATATTGGCAATTTAAATCTTACAAGGCTGTTCGCTAAAATAATTTGCCCTTAGATTTGACACAGTATGGCAGATGCATAATAGAATTGATATTAAAATAATCATATGTATATAAAGAATGTTTAAAGATTTGAGAATTATCAAATTGTGAAAGCTACTGATAGATTTATGAGACTTATAATATCGATGTATCTATTATATATATAAATCCTTGATTTTTAAGTAGTTTGGCTGTTTAGGTTTAGTTATGAAATATACAATATTTCCAATTTTTAGGTTTAATAAAATATGCTAATGGAATAACTATCTTAATCTTGGCGATTATTCGTAAAGATGATTTATTTATAGGACTGACTATAAGATCGATTAACTTTCTTCATACATGAGATTTAAAAATCGAATCATAAAGAAATCAAAATGATTTAGCATTTTTAAGTATATAAATTTAATATATAATGATAGGGATAAATGAGCCAGCTTTGAATATGCAATCCTATAATTGACTTAACTAACTTTTTATTCTAGATTTTGTCTAATGTTGCCTATGCTTAATTTATTCGCATAGATATCAATCTTTTCCAAACAATTGATTTTTATTATATTTCTAAAAAATTGTGTATTATAATGATTCTAAAAGTTTTATTACTAACTCTCACTATGTGGGCAAGTTTATGTGATAAAATACTAGAATATAAGCTTGGGAAAAATTTCGGAAGAATTATTTATGACTATTCAGGAAATGCCCGTCACGCCGTAAACGGAAATAATTCCTTAACATTTGACTATGACACCATTCCAACTGATAGAGGAGCTTTCTTTGCACAAGGCGTAGACAATTGCATAAGTCTTCCTCCAAATGATATCACAACAAATAATTTCTATTTGACTCAGAAATTCTCCATAGTTTTATGGGTTATGGTCGGAGATTTTGATCAGCATACCATTTTCTATAGGGAATCTGAAAATTTAAACTATGCATTAAAAATAAAAAGAGAATTTAATACTAAAGCAGGCTGGATCAAGTTTAAACACAAAAATGATGAATCATCAGCTTTACTAAGCGCAAGTAATTCATTCCCATCAGGTGATTTATATTTAGGGAAATGGCAATTGCTTATATGCACTTTTGATGTCACTGAATTGAATTTTTATATTAATGGTGTATTAGCTATAAGATATACTTCATATCTAACTTATTCAGAGGATAATGTTGACTTTAAAGCAACTTTGGGATCTTATGGCTTGTATTCTAAATCTTTTAATGGGTATTTATGGTATTTTGTTATTTTTGATTATATAGTAAATCAAGAAGATTTCTATAAAGGATTTTATGAACCTGGAAATTGCCTTGTAGAATCATGTCCCTCATCATGCAACCCAAGCATTGTACAGGATGGTATACAGTTTTGCCTTTCTGATAACTTTGATAATACTCAGAATGGAGCAAGAAATAATTGTCCAAGTGGTTGTAATTATGGATGTTCTGGCTCTGTATGCTTGAATTGTGAGAGTTGCATGCATGATAGCTGTGAAATTATTGAAAATGAAATACTTTGCTTATGTCTTGAATCTTCATCAATTTCAAATGCTGCGTGTACTTGCCCCAGTAGTTTCTATTTCTCCCTTTTAAATTGTTTAATTTGCCACCCAGATTGTTCACAATGTGACCAAGAAAATATTTGCTTAGCATGCATAGCTCAAAATTCATCTCCATCTGCAACTATAGGATGTGTATGCAATGATGGATATTTTGGTTTATCTATGACAAATTCATCATCTTGTTTACCTTGTAATAGTGAATGTAAAACATGTTATCAAGAAAATCAATGTTTAACATGTAATACAACTTACTCAAATCCTAATGGTACTATATGTACATGCCCTGAAAATTCTTATGAAATTAATTATTCATGTATTTGTGATGAAGGATACTTTATGGAATATATTTCTGATAATTATGTTTGTTCCCCTTGTCATGATTCTTGCTTAACCTGCTTTTCTTCAACTTCAGATAGTTGTATTAATTGTTTATCTCCTTTATTACTATCAGAAACTTCAAAATCTTGCTCTAGATGCCTTGATTCAATGTATTTTGAAGATTTTCAATGTAAAAGTTGTGCGAGTTTATGCTTAGAATGCATTTCACTTACTCAATGCACGAAATGTGTAAATAATACTATAATTACTGATGATGATTATTGTACTCCAACATGTCAAAAAGGATATTATCAGGAAGATGGAGAATGTGTTGGAAAGTATTTCTCTGCAGTGACATCAGTGAGTAATCTTAACAAAATTGGATTTTTATTCTTGGATGAAACTGAGAACGTTATCGATAGCTATTTAATGAAAATAAGTCTTCTTCCAGCTTATTCTTTTTCATATAAAATGTTTATAAAAAACTCTACTTACTTTTACTTAACTCTTGAGTTTGGATCAGATATTCCAGAAAAGACAAAACTCATCATTGACCTTTCTGAAAATACCATATTCAGCAAATCTGAGAAAATGCTTGATGAATATATTTACAATATTGAATTATATGAATATTCTGAATATTTAAACAGCGCTGAAGCTAAAACTATAACTAAAAGTGTATCCTCAGGATCAAAAGCAATAACAACAATATCAATAGGTTCTGGTATTATAAGCAACCCATCAGCGGTATGGTCATTAATAAATACTATTCAAATAATATCTTATATTTCATTAGGTAGTGCACCTTTAACTCCAAGATTAAAAAACTTTTTAGGTAGTTTTGGTCAATATAATATAGCTCCAAATGTAGCTTATTATATTTTTGCACCAAATTCAACATCTGAACCTTATCTTGAAGCTAGAAGATTTGGCTTACAAACTTCAGTTTTTTGGTTAAATACTGGATCAATGTTTACTATTTTCTTTGTTGCCTGTGTTTTGTGGCCTGTACTTTTGATATTAAGCAAGTTTAAACTATTTGAAAATCGAAAGTTAACCAAAATTATAGAGAACTACAGGTATTCATTTTTTATAAGGTTTATAATTCAAACTTTTCTAGATGTTGGTATTTATGCAATTATCCAAATTCGTTCAGTAATTATTATATAGAGTATCCTAATTTCTGTAGAGGGTTATATCAACTTATTCTCAGCAGTATTTTGCATTGTAAAAAAATTCAGATTATTTTTGGGCTTTTTTCTCCAATATTATTTATCGGTTCCTATATGAATATTGAAAATATTCTTAACAAAGACCAGGAATTTATGAAAAAATGGAAATGTTTATTTGAAGAGTTCAAAATCGACAAAGGTTTTTTGAGTTCACAGTATTATCTTTTTTACTTAATCAGAAGAATAATTTATATAATTTGTCAGATTTACCTTAACCAAATACTTTACCTTCAAGGCGGCTTACAGATTTTTTGTTCAGTTTGTACTCTTATTTATCTTTGTTATTACAGGCCTTTCAAAGAATTATCTTTATTTTTCTCAAACATTTTAAGTGAAGTTTGCACGTTAATTGTTTTTATCATTTCATTTTTATTGTTATTTGATTGGGATAATATATTTATAAATATTTTGGAAAAATTTGTTATAGTAACTGTTGTAATATCGCTATCAGGACAGTTTTTAATTAGTTTATTTTGGGCTTTTAAAGGATTTTTTAAAGCTTGGAAGAAACTTGAAGTGATAAGGGCAAAATCATTTTTAACCAATGTAGAAGCTATCACCAAGAATCAAAAATCTAGTCAATTTAGTCAATTTAGTGGTTTAAATAAATAGTATTATTGAATACAATCAATATTCATAATTAAGATTTGCTGATTATATTTCTTCATAACACACACTTAAATACATAAATATTTACTTTTTTATCCATAAACTGTGACATAAAATTTTGCCCTTATAAACTATACTAAATAATTTAATATCTAAACACATTGTATTATAATCTTTTCATAAAAAGCAAGCTAAATTTATATCTTAAAAATAAAATGCATACAGGTACCCTTATATAACCATAAATCTATTAATATCTTCTATCATTTATCATAAAAATCCTACTTCAACTAACAATATACAAACAATAATTTTAAGCCTACTAATAATAATTAATATCCTTTAAAATGTTGACTTGAATATTTTCATCTGATGATGAGAATCATTTATATAATAATACCAGTTATCATTAAATCCCTTTGCCTATAAAATCGCTTATAAATTAGTGTCCCTTTCGATTTACTAGCATAAATACAATTGTGGAACTGCAAATATGTCTTAGGTCCAACTTCATTTCCAAGTCTCTTCTCATCTTTTTCATATTGTGGGAATCTTCTTGCTTTATTTACCGAAGATGTTTTATTTATCGATTTTGTAATACTAGGTCTTCCATCATAAGTCAACTTTAGGATTATAAAATTTAGGGGTATGTTCTTTTGAGTTCCTGTTCGATTTAACGATGTTTCTGATAGTCTATTATTTAGCAATTCCTGCCTATAAATATAAGACTTAATATATTTGAAATCTTTACTTTTTTAAAATAATAATAGTAATCATTAAGGACATTATAGCAAAAACTCTTTAAATTTCCAAAGAATTAATTTTATTGTTAAGAAAATCAGTACAGTCATTAGGAAAATGTATACCAGATGATGATATTTTTATCTGAAATATTTTCTAGTATTTTTATATCCCCAATATCAATAAAAAGTTCACAAATTAGGTAAATTTCTAATAACAAAAGTCTATCTTTATCATATTTTAAAAGAAAACCTTCAAATGCATCTAAAGTTATCTTGTGCTGAAGGATCAATTCTATACTTGTTAGCATATCAAGACTTAGTAATTCAATTGTATCATTATGAATAAAAGATAAAATAAAATGGAAACCTGTTGTAACAAGTATTAAAACCAAATTACCGAAAATATAAAATAAAGCCAATTTCTATTAGATTGGATAAATAAATCAAAAAGCGGTTCAATATAACTAATCACTACAACCAAAAGCATTTCATAAATCATATTAAAATTCTTGATCATTCTAATTTTATATATCCAAACCATAAGACAAATTTGTAAGTAAAAATGTAAAAATAGTCACAATCATATAATTAGCTATAGTCATTTTCCCATAATCTCCCTTAAAAAAAAAATAATTTTGTTTAAGGAAATAATATAAAAGTATCAAACAAAGACAATAAAAAAATATCATTATCATAATAATATAAGCTATTGTAATAAGTATCCATTTCTGTGATGCTCGATAAGGACTTTTTCTAAATTCAGAAGTTTCTTCGTTTTGGTTTAAGTCGAGTGAAAAGACAAAATAAAGCCTATAAGTTTTTATTATATAACAAATAATCATGATTGTATGAGAAATTTCTAAAAAGCATTCTAAAGTCTAATGTATCAAATCATTAGTTTTTGGTAAGTCTATTTGATAAGAATATATTATGATAAGGATTAGTAACAATTTTGTAAAATTAACCCAGTGAGTCATTTGTAGAATTAAAGGAGAAAGGCAACTTATACAGCTGTAGTTTGAACGGAAAAATAAGATAATAAAACTAATCCCAGTTATCAACTAAGATAATAATCTATATACAAGTCAAATGGGTGAATATAATTATCAGGTTCTGTTTTCATCAAAATTTAAAATATATTGATTTCCATAATATAATAAATAAAATTATCTCTAAAAATAAAACATCCTTTAACTAGTTCCCAATAATTAAAAATCCTAAACTAAATCTGATTCCTCATACTTTCTTTCAGTCAAAATAACTCCCTTTTTTCTTCTTAGCTTAGCAGCAATAATAATCAAAGNTTATCTCTAAAAATAAAACATCCTTTAACTAGTTCCCAATAATTAAAAATCCTAAACTAAATCTAATTCCTCATACTTTCTTTCAGTCAAAATAACTCCCTTTTTTCTTCTTAGCTTAGCAGCAATAATAATCAAAACAGCCAAGACCTTAGCAAAAATCAAAACAGCCAATGCCCATTTAGGCAATTCTATTTTAGTATAACTATGTGAAAATTTAGTATTTTCCGCTATACCTACAACACAAGATCCCATATTTTTTTCACTTTTATATTTTATCGTTGCCCCAATTATTAAATTATTTCCAAATTTCCAGAACTTATTCCCTTTGCCTTGTTCAAGAGTGACATTAATCGAATTATCCCCATTTTTTATTTGAACCCAATTATAATCACTATATACTGATACATAAAAAGTTTTATCATTTTCTTTATTAATAGTAATAACAATATCTTTATTTTGACATATAGCTGAAGTTAACATTTCCGCACTAGGTTCAGCTTCAATAATAGCACTACTTTTACCATCACTTGTCATAATAAGCTTTCCAGCTAATACATAAGGATCATTACAATTTTTATATTTACCAATTTTCACTGGACCTTTTATATTGCATAAAATTTTCATAAGTGATTCTGTTTGATCTGTATATCTATAATCCCCATAATTAGATACATTTAAATCACTTTCCTGTGAAATTATATCAATATAACCAGGGAATATTTTAATAATAAATTCTCCTTGAGGAAGTAAAGCACGTAATTGTCTCATAGGAACATCAGTAACTTTATGTATTTGTGTGACAATTTTATCATCTCCAACAATTTCAAACATACTGTTTTTAACCTTATAATTTTGTGAATTCCTCATTCTTACCATATGTGTTTGTGGTGATATATTAGGATCAGGTGTAATCTGTTGAGTCCAATCATCTACTTTAGCGATAATTACAAAATAAAACTCATCAGTTTTGAAAATCTGAGAAAATTGGGTAAAGTTTCCCCATTTGCAACCCCCAGTAAATTTTTGAGTACTATTCCATGTTTCCCATTCATTAGAAGATACTGTTACTGTATAGTAAATTTGAGTATAAACCACATCAATACAACCCCAAAGTTCCCATTCAATAAGAACCCCAGCAGGAATTCTTGTAACTTTATGTGTTATATAAGGTTTAGCAATATCTGTTAAACTTAAAGTCATTCTTATATATTGTGGTATTAATCCTCCACCACCTGTTTTAACTTCTTCAACATTTCCATATAAAGATGATTTTGGACTTTTATTATCATGAGCCTCTACCAAAAAAAAAGCTTGTCTAAGTCCTTCTGGGTTTGAGAAATTCTGAGAAAAACAAGGACTTTTCTGATTATCCCATCCACCTGCATATGCCCAGTCTTCAAGTCCTCCATTAACTGGATAAACTACATCGCTCATAGTACCAACTTTTAAATTCGCTTCAGAGTATTTCAGCAAGGCTTTACTAATACTTTTAAATGCTGCATCATCAGGAGCTTCAGTTGATTTACCATTTTTATAGTGATTATAAGCTCCCCAAGGATATGTTAATGATGACTCTCCACCATGAAAGGTAATCCCAGCAATAATAAGATACTCTTCATATATTTTTTGTATTGTTTTTGCTGCTAAAGTGCTAAAACAACTATAAGGATTATCAAAAGGGAAATCTCTATTAGGGTCATCACTATTTTTATTATGCATTTCTTCTCTTTGATTTCTATAGTATCCTACAGCATTAGTCATTGGGGTCATTATTATTGTCCTTGTATCAACAATTCTTTTAATCCATTCATCTTCATCGTAATTATCACAAATATAAGTTGCAAGTTCAGTCAAAACTACTGGGCCAACTCTTTCATCTCCATGTAAACATCCTGAAAAATATACCTGTGGAGTTGATGGGTTTAATGATGATCCTATTGTTACTATCATATGCTCACATCCATCACAATGGTCAGGATATGCGATCCCGTACTTTTTTTGTGCTGATGTTACTTTTATAAACTCACAACGAGATTCTAGTTCTGAAAATCTTTCTTTGATTGAGTTGTAGTCTAAAGGCCCATATGCTGATACTATAGTTAAGTGAGCTAAGAGAGCTATGAACATTTTTATAGGTGATTTAATTTTTGGTTGTGATAAGTGATTGTAAAGTTGATGGAGAGGTTTTAGGTGGATGATTCAGTTGATTTAGGAAGGTTTTATGTGAAAATAGATTTGAGATTTTAGGGTAGTTGTTGAATAGATATGGGTTTTTATTGGATGTGGCTAGAAATAAAAAAAGGATTATTTGTCACTATGTGATTTTAGATTTTAGGTTTTTAACAGGTTATTGATATAGGTTAGAAATTGTTTTATTGAATTTTAAGGTATTTTAAAATAAAGATAAGTTTATCAGTTTTGTTATATAATATATATATTAAGTTTAATTCACTTTTTATACAAGATAATTTATTATATAAATAAATTATAACCTGCTAGTAAACCTTCAAAACGTTTACAAAATTCTCGAAACCTTAAACAATCAACAAAAACCATAAAAAATCATTCTTTCCCTAAATTTTCCATCATATTTAATTCAAATTATCTTCAAAATAACTCACATTTCATCTAAACTAAACTCTCCATTCGCCTTCAATCTAAAGCATCCCACTAAACACTTGAACAACTCAACATAAAAAAATCAAAAACTATCAAAAAGCCCTCTCAATCCATAACAGTTTTTATCATACAATCAAACCCAAAAAAAATTATCTACTACCTTATCCAAATTTCAATTATTAAAATTATCTTTACTACAAATCATCCTCAAATACAACATATAATCCTTATCTCATTATATCTACTTAAAATCACCTATTAAATTTCCATAATTCCCATAAACAGGTAATGAAAAAAAAGAATCTAACTCGCAGTAGAAAAATAAGACCTCCAACTTTCTCAACATTAGGTCGAGATTCAGTTCATTGGAGTTTCTCAAAAGACAAAAGATTCAAACACAAATCAATATTTGAATGTCCTGACCTATTAGATCTCCCTTCAACATTAAACAAAAGATCAACAACATTTGGTTATGGTAAGCGTTGGCAGCCTCGAAATCCTTGTGGAAAAGATTCCCCATCTCCAGACAAATACTCAATACCCTCATGTTTTGATTTAGAAAAACGGGGACCTATAATGTTAGGTAATAAAGGAGATTTTTCTAATTGTTCACGATCCTTTACACCTGGTCCAGGGAGTTACGATTTTCAATCAACTCTTTTTAAAGATGCGCCAAAATTCACATTTCGACCTAAAATTATAGATAAAGTTAGAGGTTATTCCCCATCTCCAGGTGCTTATAATCCAAAATATCATCTTCAAGAAAGGGCAAACTACTCAGAAATCACATTTGGTGTTGGTTCAAGGTCTAAAGATAATAAACCTAGACCTAGCACACCTGGACCAGGGACTTATGAAGTACCTTCTTCATTTAATAAATCCTGGACAAGTACTTCAACAAGGTTTTATAGTCCTATAAAATCTAAAAACCTCCAAAGATAAACTATAAAATAAATTTGAACTTATTTCTTATGTAATTTGAATATGGCTGAAGTAGAATTGCTTAACTTAAGAAGTTCTGTGATATACTCTTGTGAAATAGATGCTAGTCCTACAACACCTCATATATTTTATGTGAAAATGCTTGATCAGACCTTAACCAACCTTGGGGAAATCACTTTGAAAATCAATTTTTTAAATAAAACTCGGCAGGCAGTAACCCCTGAATCTAAGTTTAGAAATAGTGAAAATGATAAAAGTTGCATTTCGACCTCGCGTGAATTCGGACAGCAGAAAACGAATTTTTTATTAAGAAAATACGAAACTCTTATAGATCAGCTGAAAATCAAAAATGAACTCTTGGCTAGTGTTAAAGATGACCTTTTCAAACAGAAAAACTCTCTTGAAGCTATACTTAATGAAGAAAGAGACTATGTGACTAGTTTGGAAAACAAAATCAAACAAGTAAGTCAAGATTATTCTGAAGCACTTAAAAGGTCAGAGGATCGAGATGGTAGTTTTTTACAGAAATTAAACACTTTAGTTAAAGAAAACTCAGAGTTACAGAAAGAAAATTATCAGCTTTCATGTGAAGTGAAAACCCTTGAAAGTGAGAATTTTTATATGCAGGAAAATATGAAGAGGATTAGTTTTTTTAATTTCGAAACTTTTCTTGTGGAGTATAGCAGAAAAATTGATGAGATAAGTGAGATGTATTATAAATCAGAAAAAGAAAGAGATGCACTACAGAATATGCTTAAAGGGTCTGATGAAATAGCGGAAAAAATTATTAAGTCAACGAATTCATCAACAGTACATCTTGAAAACCAAAACAAAACTTTATTAAAAGATATAAAAGACTTACAAGATGAGCTGAAATTCTATAAACTCCAACAAACTGAGGTGAAAATCGAAGAGGCAAACTTAAGAGAAATAATTTGCATAAAAGACCAAAAATTACAGGAAATAAAAAAAACTTTAGAAGACTCCAAATATGAAGTTGATCAATTTAAAAACAAAAACGAGGAACTTAAAAACCAGCTAAAAATTGCACAAGATGAAAATGATAAATTAGAACATGAAATGTCTGAATATAAATGCAAAGTTATGCAAAGTGTTAAACTTGAAAGAACAAGACTTGATGATATTGATTTAATGTTAGAAAAATATTTTGCTGATCAGAATTTAGAAAATCTTTTTGTTAAAATAAGCACAGGATTATATGTTTATGGGACTAAAAAAATTAATGTTTCTATTAGGAACGGTTTGCTTATATGTAGGGTTGGAGGAGGGTATTTGGTACTTGAAGAATTTTTAAGGCAGGAACAAGGGGAAAAACAGGTGCAAAGAAAAACAACGACGAATTCTCCTTTGAATTCAATTAGGAATACGTTTAATTTCCCTGTGAAACATGGTAAAACTAATTCACTTGTTTCACATTTGGTTTCACCTAAACAGAGAGGGAGACTTACAATGTCTTTTGATATGGAAAACACGGCGGTGGATAAAATTATTGATGAAAAACCGAAGTTGGATTTGAAAAGACTTAGCACTTAATAAGTTATATAAATGTGATAAAATAATTTGTTGTAGAGAATTATATATTTTCTCTGATTTTGACGTGATATAAAAACTTATTTACAAATTTTATTTTCTCTTATATCTAACATCCCTAACACCCAAAACAATCTCTCCTCCTATCATTAAAAAAATACCTTAAATCATCTATCAAAATCTTCAAAAACTATCTTCTAACCCTATATCTCCCCTTAAACTCTAAATTACCTTAAAAACTCATTAGCATCCGATAAATTAATTAGAAAGTTTAGAATTTTTTTCACTCAACTGAGGAAAACCTCTTAACTTGCACTGAAAAATCTTTTTTAAATCACAAGCAAAACCTTTGCCATTAGGTGTCGTTGTTGGGTTAAACAATTCATCAGGGTCATAATTCTTAATCCCATTCTCCCACATAACTTTCCCATGTTTAACCCAGTCTTTATTAATTTTCTTATGAAACTCAATATCAGAATTGCTACTTTCGCTTTCACTATCTGAGCATTCAATAATTTCTGGTTCTGAAACTTGATTTATTGAATATTTATGATGAGTTTGTTTGTTTTGATCTGAAGGGGTTAAAATCTGACGTTTTAGCCCAAAAAGATCTTTATTTGGAGGTTCTTTTGATACAGAACGATCCCGCCAATTCTCTAGTAATTTATGTGTCAAAGGAGTTTGGGTTACTGGTGTTGTTGTTGATAAAGATAAAACTAAACTTTGAAGACGGTTTACTGAGATTTCTCGGAAAATCTTTGAGGATTCACAAGCTCGATCAGTATGTTTTTCTAGTGTTAGTATATGTGACTCAAGTAGGCGGTGATTCATTTTTTTAATTTGTATCTAGGGGGTTTATTTTTTATTTTTTGGTTTTACGATGTAAGATAGGAAAAAGGTTTTAAAGAAATTTACGTTGTTTGAGTTATTTTAAGGTTTTTTTTAGAAGAAATTTTTAAGATTAAAGTGGAGTTTTTTTTAAGAAATTGATTGGGTTTTTGGAAGTAAGCCTTTGGATTTAGAAAAAATATTTTTTTATAGTAATGGGAAGATAATATTACTATTGTTATCTGATGTCACTACAGAAGAAAAGATNGAGATTAAAGTGGAGTTTTTTTTAAGAAATTGATTGGGTTTTTGGAAGTAAGCCTTTGGATTTAGAAAAAATATTTTTTATAGTAATGGGAAGATAATATTACTATTGTTATCTGATGTCACTACAGAAGAAAAGATTTGAGAGAAGATTGAAAAAGAAGGAAGAAAAAAAGAAAAGATATGATTTGACTGAGTATGAGAGGAGTGCAAAATTCTTAGAAAATGAAGTTATGACTCTGATGATAGGGAATTTACATCAAATGCATTCGAATTTTATTAGATGGAAAACAAAGTCAAGTCAATTTTTTAAAGACAACTTCACTGATGAGTTTTCCATCTGGGCGCATTGGTTGCATTATGATAACGAAATCTATATTAGAGATTTTGAAGGAATTCCAATAAACAGTGAACGAGGAAAGCATATTACCCCAATTCATTCAATTATGACCGCAGAACAATTCTGGAGTATCTGCGATCCTTATTATGAAATCATTCCATTAGTATGGAGGATCAGATTCACTCAATCAGCCCGATTGCAACTAGTCAAAATGTCATTAGAAAATAAAGAATACGTTCTAAGGCGTTGTATAAATTTTGCTACAGGGTACATAAGCACATCTAAAATCCAAGACGAAATCAGCTGCAAACAATTAAAAATAGGTCCTTGTACACATATGGCTTTCTATAGCAGCTGGATAAACGATGGTATTTTCCTTATATTTTGTGTAGAAATGAATCGTTATCCTTATATTTCAAACAAAAAAATTGTATATTATTCTTTAGAGCAGCATTTAAAAGTTATTGGATTTGTGCCAAGAAGTCATGAATCAGAAGCATTCATACAATCATATATAAATCAAATAGAAAAACACCCTGATATGTATATTGAAAAAGAAGAAACTGAATATGATTTTTCACTTTTTAATGATAATGAATCAGTAATGCGACAAGTTGGGAATTTAAATTTCCCAGTACTTCCATCTAAAGTATATCTAACAAATGAAGAAGCAGAATCAATGGTTTTTAATATAAAACTTAAAAGGTGGGTAAGACAAGATAATGGGGTTTTAAAAACTGAGTATAATTTAAAATCACAAGGTATTATAAGGCAACTAGCAACTGAAGAAGCTGGGACTAATTTTGTCAAGCTTTTAACCACAATACCGAATTTCAAGATCAAATTGACTGATGAGCAAAATGAAACTGTAAGCAGCCAAGGAAATATTGTCATTCTTGGTCGATCAGGGACAGGTAAAACAACTTGCGCCGTACTTCGTATGTTCGCTTCTGAACTTCTTTTTAAATTTATACAACCAAGATCTCAACGTCATTTTGGCCCTGAAGATGTTGGACGAACAAGTGTCCTTCATACAGCTTTTGTCACAGCAAGTCCAGTATTAACAAATGAAGTTAAACGTTTTTATAATAAACTTAATGAACATGTCAAAGCTGAGTTAACAAAAAAAATTAAAAATAAAAGAGAAAAAGAATTTGGGGTTATTGATATTGAAGCAGATGAAATTAAAGAAAATGATGAATATTCATCAGATAGTGAGGATGACTCAGGACCTGTATCTATGAATTTTATTAAAGATGAAGATTTCCCTTTGTTTTATACTGTAAGACGATTGATTTTTATGATTGACGCATCTTTAAGAAGACCATTTTTTGCTAGGGATATTAATGGGAAAGTTATTGGAGCAGGGACGAATTTCGAATGGCATAATGAGTATAAAGGGTCATTGAAAATAAGTAAAGATTACAAAATGCATGTGAGAAGAAATCATCAGCTTTCAGATTCTGATGAATCTGATGAGGAAGCTTTGGAAAAACAATTAGAAACAGAAATTCTTATGAAAATGTATGAAGAGGATAGAAGGAAAAAATTCATGAGTAGAACTTTTGAAGTGGATTATAAAATTTTTAAAGACAAGTTTTGGCCGAAAATCAAAATGAAATGCCGCCATTCAGCTTTGGTGTTATGGACTGAAATTACAGCATATATAAAAGGATCATCAACTTCACATATGTACCCAGGGTATTATTTACCAAATATTGTATATGCAAATAAAGGTCGTAAACAGTCTTTATTATCTCGTGAAGAAAAATTAGAGATTTGGGAATTGTTTATTGAATATGAAAAATGGAAAGTTTCTTGTAGAGCTTATGACTTTCAAGATATAGTTAATTATATATTAAGTCAAATCAAATATCATGGGTATATTGGTATACCTATACATTATATGATGGTAGATGAAGTTCAAGATCTTACCCCAGCAACAATAACTTTATTGATTCATGTGACAAAAGAGAAACTTATGTTCTCAGGAGATACAGCACAAACTATAGCTAAAGGTGTTGGGTTCAGATTCTGTGACCTTGAAACTCTATTTTATGATTCTGAATTAGCTAAGCCTAAAATATATCAATTAACTATGAACTTTAGAACACATAATCAAATCCTCGCAATGGCTAATTCAATTGTTGCATTGCTTGAAACTTTATTCCCACAAACTATCGATAAAATGGCTAAAGAAACTAGTATGATAGATGGCCCTAGACCTAAAATTATATCTTCATCAGACCATTTGCATTTATTTAATGTGCTTTTTGGCTTTGAAAAAACTCAAAGTGTCAGTCAAGCCCAATTCGGATGTAATCAAGTTATAATAGTCAGAAGCCAAGAAACTAAAGAAAAACTTCATCCTTTATTATCCCATGCCCTTTGTCTAACAGTTTTTGAAGCTAAAGGTCTAGAATTCGACGATGTTGTTTTATACAATTTTTTCACAGACAGTGAAGTTTCTAATGAAAAATGGAAGATTTTGTCTAATATTAAAAGAATGGATTCTTTTACTTCTTATAAACCAAAAAACTTTGAAGATTTAACTAAAGCTGTACCTAAACTTAAATGTATGAGTAATTTTGATCAAAGTAAATTATCGTTGTTATGTACTGAACTTAAGAATTTGTATGTTGCGATTACAAGACCTAAGAAAAATCTTATAATTTTTGATGAAAATCCTGATAAAAGGAGATTTATGGAAGAGTTTTGGAAGTATATGGATACTGTTGATATTATTGATGAGAATGATTTTTGTGGAGAAAAAAAAGTGGAGAAGGATTTCATGGCGATTGCTCAAAAGACTAGTGGAGATGCTTGGAGAATACAGGGGGAAAGGATGATGTCGCATAAGTTTTATGATCAAGCAGCTAAGTGTTTTAGTGTTTCTGGGGATAAGTTTCTTGAGAGTAAGGCTTTAGCATTCGCTAAAGCAAATACAGCGAGTATGATTATGATACAGGCTGAAGCTTTGAGTGATGATATTAATTATTATAAAAAATCCAAGAAGGCAAAAATGGAAATAAAAAATTCTAGACTGCAGGGAGAATCAATGTTTAAGAAAGCTGCACATGAACTTTTGGAACTTTCTAAAGTTGAAGGGTCGAAAAGTATGCTAAAGCAGGCAGCTCAATGTTTTGCATCGGGTAAAGATTTTTTGCAAGCTGGAAAAATTTATGATGAAATGAATTTTAAAGGTCAAGCTGCTGAAAGCTACTCAGCTTGTGGCCATTACGAAAGAGCTGCGGATTTATTTAATGAAAAAGGTGAATATGTTAGAGCAATAGAATGTTATAGTCTCTGCCAACAATGGGACAAACTAATCCACTGTTTAAACAAATACAAATCTTTAATACCATCAGAAGAGAGAAAAAAATACGTCTATAAATATATCCCAGTAGCATTAGAAGCATTAATGCCAAAAATCCTACCAAATGAACAAGGAATATTTATCAAAAAAGTTGTAGACGAGCAAAAAAATATTATATCTGAAGTAAATGATAGCGATGAGGAAGATGATACCCCAGCAACAACTTTTAATAAATTATAAGCTTAATTTATTCTATATAAAAACCTAAAATACTTATCTTTTATAAACTTCGCAATAAAAACCTTTAAAAAAATACTGACTTGCCACTATGCTTTTTAGAATTATTAATTTTGCCCATTTCATTATAGCTAATTTTTCTGATGAATCTATAAAATATTTATATTTCACAATTTTCTTATATAATAGATTTATTTTACCCTATAATAAGTTATACAAATTGCTCATAAATAACCTATCTGCAATTTTGCTATAAGAAAAAATTTCCTGGTAAATCTAATGTGTCTTATATANGTTAATTTTACCCATTTCATTATAGCTAATTTTTCTGATGAATCTATAAAATATTTATATTTCACAATTTTCTTATATAATAGATTTATTTTACCCTATAATAAGCTATCTGCGATTTTGCTATAAGAAAAAATTTCCTGGTAAATCTAATGTGTCTTATATATATTCTACCTTTATATATTCGTTTATATGATATATAAATATTTATATATTTATATGATTATAATATATTTTTTACTTTAAGAATATGCATAATGCCAATAATTTGTTATATTATGTTACCTAGATTACCACTTTGAAGAGAAGTTAAGTCAATTGGACCAGAAGTCAAGTGTTTAAGGAAGTAAATTTCTTCAGGATTCTCTTTTTTTGATGAAGGGCATTCATATGAGTTTTGTGATATAAACTCAATTATATTCTGAATTTTTTCATTATATGCATTATTAGTATTTTCATATTCTTCAAAAAACGCTTGACTAACCTCATCTGTTTCCTGCATTGATTGCGATATTTTCCCTTTTGGCTCTAAAACTTTCTGTGTTTCAGTCTCAACAATCGCATTTTTCACAAGCTGATTTACCATAATATAATTTTCCTGAGTTTTTTCTTTTTTCGACAAATTAACTCTTTCATACTTAACATTTTCTAAAAGATCTTGATTCTTAATATATGGAAAGTTTTCTTTATGATCTATAACTAAATTCCGACAATAGTTATGTATGATAGTAAGCATGCCGTGTTTTATTAAAGAAAGGTTTTTCTTGTATAATCGAGATTTTGATGATTCTTCGAGGGGTATTGAGTATTTTTCTGCTAAATTGATGATTATTTCTCTGATTTGTTCTCCTTGTTGAATTGGAAAATGTTTATTGCTCATGGCGGGAACTTAAATATTATATCTTAGAATAAAAATCAAATTTTAATTGGATTATCAATAATCTTTATATTTATTGTGATTATATAGTGTGAGGTTGCTTTTGAAAAAAAAATATTGGCTTTATNTTATATAGTGTGAGGCTGCTTTTGAAAAAAAAATATTGGCTTTATAAGGAAAAAGGTATGGTTTTTTAAATAATAGTTTGATATTGGATTTTGGGAGATGTGATAAAAGGGTCAAAAATTATGGAATATAAGGATTTCGTATTTTTATTAAAAAAACTATTGTTTGGATGTAGGAAATTATTTTTAGTTTTAATAATCTCTTTATTGTAATTATATACACTTTTATTATGTGGAATATGATTAACATTTTAACACTAAAATAGAAATCAAGTATCTTGCAGTTTAACTACATCTTGAAAACCTGATACACCTTAAATCTTATTAAAACTTCACATATACTTATACAATAATCACACAATAAGAATAAATTTTCTTTAAATTTGAAAAATCAACCTCAAGCCTTAAAAATTTAACCACTAACCAATTTTCCCAAAACTGTCAAAATCCTCCTTCCAAATAATTTTTTATTCTTAAAAGTAAGCACAACTCAAATGCCAAATTTTATCTCTACTATTATATTTCCATAATAAAAATGTGTTCAAAAGAATCACTTAATACCATTTCTTACTATCTACAAGCATCATCAGGTGCATTTGGATTTATAGGCGCATTATCTATTATTATAGCATATCTATCATATAAAGATTTAAGAACATACTATTTTCAAGCTGTATTTTTTACATCTATAGCAGACGGATTAAAAGCAACAGTTTATTTCGTTCCCTTTTCTGCATTGAAAATATCTGAGGTTTGTTATATATGTGCAATCACTACAAACTATATGACAATTGCATCTGCAATGTGGACTTTGTTTATATCTGTTGTTTTGTATCAAGCTTTGTTTAAATCTGTGGTTGAAGTTGAAAAATATATTAAAATTTGGTGTATTTTTGTATTTTGTATAATGCCTTTAGTGTTTATTTTACCTTTGATAACAGATAGCTATGGATTATTGACTATAAATTGCACATTTAAAGAAAATTTTAGTGGCAATTTGTGGCGTATAGGACTGTTTTATTTGCCTGGATGGGTTATGATTTTTGTATCTTTATATACTTATTTCAAGATATTCAAAAAGTTAAATTTTGAGCTTATCGATCGTGATACAAAATCTATTTTAAAGAAAGTAATACTTTATCCTCTGGTTATAATATTTTTCTTTATAATGCTAAGCACACTAAGGATTCTTGAGAATAGATTATCATCATCATGCGAGTTAAAGTATTTCTCTGCAATTTGCTTAAGTCTTTATGCGAGTCAAGGCTTCTGGAATGCTATGATATTTTTTACAACNGCTTAAGTCTTTATGCGAGTCAAGGCTTCTGGAATGCTATGATATTTTTTACAACTCCTCTGGTAAAATCCGCATTATGTAAGCGAAGAAGTATGTCAAATTATGGGAGATCTATTACAATATCTAGTAATGCTTCTAGTTCATCTAGGGTTAATCTTCTTGATTGTCCAAGTATTATTCTTAAAGGATCAGCTTCACTGCAAAGACTATAATAAAAATAAACTCAAATAATGTATCTAAGCATTATTTCACCTATTTAACTCTTAAAAACCCAATATCATTATTCATATTTATATATCTATACAATCTATCTTCTTTTAATCCTATATTCTCATCCACCACATTCAATCAATCCATAACACAACAAAAACTATAAAAAAAATCTCTTATATCCCATATTATATAAATGTGCTTTCAATTAATCAACTCAGAAATCACTTACTACATTCAATTCGGTGCAGGAATTTTCGGAATTTTTGGAGCATTATCTATCATTATAACATACATATTAGTTAAACAAATCCGAAGCTATTATTTCAAATTAGTTTTTTATGTGTCAATTGCTGATGTAATTCGAGGATTAACATTTCTTATACCAAAGTTTTTACTTAAAAACCGGTCTATATGCCTAGCAACAGCAGCTGTTTCTAACTACTTCGCCATGTTCTCTGCGTTAATGGCTTTGTTTTTATCAGTAATCATCTATCAAGTGACTTTTAAATCAATTGAAAATGTTCAAAAATATCATCGCAGATGCTTGTTTTTAATTCTTTTCTTCCTTCCAATAGCTTATATTTTACCTTTTATCACAGCCAGTTATGCTCTTATTGATTTAAACTGCACATTTACTGAAGATTTCATTGGGAATATGTGGAGATTAGGAATTTTTTATATCCCTGGTTGGACTATGATTATCATATCAATTACAGCATATTGCAAAGTGTATAAAAAACTGAATTTCAGTTTTATTGATGAAAATACAAAAAAATTATTATATAAAGTTGCCCTTTATCCTTTAGTTGTATGCGTGTTATTTATATTATTAACAACTCTTAGGATTATAGAAATTTTTGCTTATAATTTTTGTACAATTGAGTATTTGTCTATGATTACTATGTGTGCAAGTGCTAGTCAAGGGTTTTGGAATGCTTTGATTTTTTTCTCTACACCATCAGTAAGGAGAATTTTATGTAAAAGAAACGACTATGAGTCGACTATTAAAACAAGTACTATTATGTCTAGTCAAACTTCTCAAGCATCTTTAAATATTTCAGATGCTTCAAATCCACTTATTAAAGATTGTACTTCAATGCAAAGATTTTAGGTTTAAAAACTAAAACTGAGATAATCATGCTTAAATTATCCTAACACATAAATTTTCATCTTTACATTTAATAAAATCACTATATTCCATAAAATATTCTATACCAAAAAATATCATGAGAAAATATTTATTCTAATAAAATCTCCTAATCGATTTTCTTATATACCCATATTTAAATAATAATTATTTACAACTAATGAATGCTCAAAACAAGCACAAGCATTATCGCTCATCTACTATAAACCGCTATGAAGACTTTGAAATGTATCCTGAAGACCAAAAGAAATCCCAAGAAATCCTTGGAGACTTAAGTACAAAAGAAACCCCAGTACAACAAACACCTGATTATGAGATTTATCTATACGAAATGTCTCAAATACATGAAAATATACAAAATTGCTTAAAACAAGAGCAGAATTATAAGGAACAAAGAAGCAAAAGTCTTCGAAATAAAGTCCTTGAAGCATTTTTCAATGTGTCGTCATCACCATTGAAGATTAGGAAAAAGAAAATACGCAAACCGAATAACAGTATTGGGAAGATAACGAAAAGGACTTTAAAAACTGATTTAGGACGTTCTAAAAGAAAACTTTCAGATAATAAGAGTAAAAAAATAGCCTCTTTAGCTCCAAAGCTGAAAAACCCGCATTGTAAAAGTCTGAATTTGCCTCAAATCACGGTTAGGACCATGAGGACTGGGTCTTCGAATTCAGATTTCAAGTCTAGTGTTTTAGTGTAAGATTTCGAATGTAATAAGCTAAGATTTATTGTTGATTTATGTTGGAGTTAAGAATATCATAAGATTTAAGATTGACTGGATTTTTAATGAAATAGAGATGTTTGTATGAATAAAGTTTAATAATTTTATTTGTATTTAGGGTAAAATAAAATTTAATGAAAATATGCATGTGGTTATAAATACCTAATTTAAACCTTTTATCATACACACCCTAATTACTATAATCTATTTCTACATAATACTTTTTATCAATAAACATTTAAATACCAACAAAAATTTTCACTAACCCATCCACATTCTCAAATTTCTCCTAATGAATAACAGAAATTTTCAAAAATAATATTTTAATAATCATAACCAATCTAATAACAAAATATCCTTATTATTCTTACATCCCATCAATCCTCAAAAGGCTCTATGACTTATCTTATAACCCAAATCTTTATCTTCATCCAAAAAACCCTAGATAATTATCTTCAAAATCCAAAGCTCACTTCAACTTAATAAAAAAATATGTATTTTTATGGAATCCGAAAGCAAAATTATCTCATTGAATGAGCTTGGTTTAAAATACCTTGAAAACAACTCAACTCATTCTATTTTCTATTTAAACCAAGCCTTACTAGAAGCCAGATGCTTAAAACAATCCACATTCAAGCAAAAACTTCTAGCAATGACCTACAACAGCTTAGGTTGTTACTATAAATCCCTAAACCAACCCGACAAAGCTCTTGAATATTTTCAAAAATCAGCTGTTTTAGGAAGACTTAAAGGCTCAGACCCACAGACAATCGCATATGCGCACTTGAACATCGCAGGGATAATCTCAAACAAAAAACAACACGAAAAAGCTCTTCGACACGCATTAAAATCAATTCATTACCTAAAAACAAAAGAACTACAAAGCAAAAACGCTATAACTCTTATTTCTGCCTATGAACTTTTAGCAGGTGAATATCTTAAACTTGATCAAAAAACCGATACAAAACTTTGTCTTGAAACAGCATTAAGTCTTTGTCATAAACATCTAGGTAAAACTCATAGTAAGACTATTGAGTTAAAATCAACAATTGATAAATTCATCATTGAAAAATCTAGATACTTAAATAGTAGAGCTGGTTCTGTAATCCCATATAGAAATTTAACACCTAATAATATTCAAAAAAGATTATTGAAAAGCAGATTAGTAAATTATATTGAAGATATGAAGAATAAAACTGTTGATGTACAAACATTAAGACCTGCAAGTCAAGGAAATACAAGAACTTTTAAGACTAATATGCTTAAAAGTGTGAATATCCGTAATGTAAGAAAAATAGAAACTTTTGCTGCTTTGAGGATTCAATCTTGGTGGAGAGGGGTTTTATGTAGAAGGGAAACATATGATTTGTTTATTATGAATTCGATTAGAAAGGAACAAATGAAAGCAAAAGTGGCTTATGAGGAAATTACGAGGCTTAAGAAGAAATTGACGAAAAAATCGACTGCTTCAACTTTGCCTGGAATTTCGAGAGATGCGTCTCCTGAGAAAAAACCTAAACCCTTGCAGATGGACAAATTGAACCGTGAGGTGTTTAAAAGTAGGAAAATGTCTTGTTAGTTAATAAAATGGAAAAATATTCTCAGACATACTCGATGGGGATTTTGTTTGAACGCTCAGCTGTAATATCAGCAATCCAGTTACTGCTAAACAGCGAAATTATCTGTGAAAAGCTCATCGACTCTAACCCTTCCCCATCAAGGTTTTCAAGCAAACTGAAAGTATTTTTTACATAGAAATCAATTGGATCATTCAAATCTGAAGACTTCACTTCACTCATATCAATCCTCCCTGATTCTCTTAAATCTCCTAATGTAACACCTATCGAATTCTTTAAACTAATCTTTGAGGATGTCCATTCATCCTCAGAAATGCCATTCGAAGTTCGTGTTACATCATTATTCATGCCATTTTCATACGATTTTTACATCCCTATAAAAGTATCTTCTCTTTTAGTAAAGCCTTTAACAAATTTTATTGAGTTGCCTACAAACCCAGCAAAATTCGTTATGATTTCTATTGTTTGGGATTCAAATCCAACTCATTGCAAAGTTGTTGATGTTATTTGCAATTTGAAAGCTCCTATGAATTATGAGATTAATGGAATTATATGTGGGCATGGATATACATATAATGCATTTGGTCGAAGTTCTGATGATAATTGGAAATCTTTTAATGATGGGAGGGTTTTAAGTTGGAATAATTTGGTTTGGGGGGTTATAAGTGGAAGTTTTTACCCTGTTGTTGTAATATTGAAGAAATGTGATAGAAAGTTTACTGATCTCTCGATAAAATCAAGCGAAATGGACCGAATTAAAGATTTTTCCCAAATGCAAGACGAAAGGGTTAAACTTGTTTATACTGAAAACTTCGACAAAGACCGAAAACCTCAAAATTCTAGACCTTATTTTACTGAATACGAAGATCACTCAAGACCTGAAGAAACAAAACCTTTACCTAAAGACCCTTTAGTAAAAAATACATATTCAACCAATTCTCATGACCCATCATCATTAACTAATATAGAAAAAAAAACAGAAGAACGTCCTTGGGAATATAAATCTTCAAAAATCCTCACAGAAGTACCTAATGATCATGCATATTCATATCAAAACTCACATAATAACAGTAGAAATTATGAGAAAACCAACCAAAATTCATATTCAGGCTCACAAAATCATAGCAAAATAAATCAAAGCGCATTTACAGGAAGTAAAAACCAATATTTTACTAGTCAAAACAGTTTTACAAGTGATACAAAAAGCAATCATAATGAAAGAAATATGCAGATAAGAGATGATTATGGTTCAAAAGATTATTACTATAAAAGTAGAGCTGGGGGAAGTCAGACCCCGAATGAGGATAGTAGTGGTCATAGATACAATAGATGGGCTCCTGTTGCTTCAGATAATTATAGAGATAAAAAATTTTATTCGACAGGGCCTGAAGGTTTTTATAAGCCCCCAACACAAAATGAAGGTTATTCAACAAGTCGTAACTTTGCTGAAGACTTCAGGTCTAGTGGTTATACCTTTACCCTAAGTAACTCTGAATCAAAAAACCAAGACAAAGACCTAAGAAATTCAAAATACTCTGAAAGTTCAATGTCCCGAAATTACTACTCATCAAACTACGACCCTCCATCCACACCCCCAAGTTCAAAACCTGAAGATCGTTACAACAGTGCGCAAAAAAAACTAGGCCCCTTATACCCATCTTCAGTTTCTCCACAAAACCTGAATAAAACCTTCGACAATTTCCATCGTAACGCGATAAGCCCACCATCTTTATCATTTAAAATCGAGAATTCTAACAAAGAACAAATGCCAGAAATTAAACTTACAGGTTTAAAAACACCTAAAAAAACTACTCCATTAAGACATCAACCGGTATCCCAAGAAATTGATTCTCTATATGAAAAATCAAACATAAATCATTATAATAGTTCATATGAACAAAAAATACCATTAATAAAATCTGAAGAAATAATCAAACATAGTTTTTCTGATTGGAAATGTCCTAAATGTACAGGGATAAATATAAGTGATTCATATGAATGTACTAGTTGTAGGTATATAAATTGGGAAAGGTTTTATGCTATTAAAGCTGATACAGGAATACAAAGATCAGAAAGTATTCCAGTAAAAGGGATTGAAAGTTCAGATAGTTATAGGAAAAATTGGAGAGCTCCTTATGAGACAAGGTATACTGATAAGAATTATGATTTTAAAGGACTTATATCGAGGGATGTATGGAGTGAGAAGAAGGGTCAGAATATTTTTGCTGATGATGATAGGAGAAAAGTACCTGCTTTTGCTTATAATCGGTATAATTTTAATTTATAGGCTAGTTTGGTAGTTTAGAGATTAGGATTTTTGTGGTTTTTTGGGAAGGCTGGATTTTGGGCTTTATGTGCATGGTGTTTGTATTAGGAAAAGNAATTTTAATTTATAGGCTAGTTTGGTAGTTTAGAGATTAGGATTTTTGTGGTTTTTTGGGAAGGTTGGATTTTGGGTTTTATGTGCATGGTGTTTGTATTAGGAAAATAATTTTTTAAATATGTTTTGTTTCAAAGATCATTAAGTTACTGGGAATAATCGGGATGGATAAATTCGTTATCTAGTTATTTTATAAATACTGAAAAAATATAAAATGTCCACTTCCTTTGAGAATTTTGATAAATACGAACTTAAACAAACTCCAAGTCCAGGTATAGACTATAACTCCTTACTCAACAACAGTCCAACCAACAACTTTGAAACTCCAGACCTCGACAAATATGAAAAATGTTCCCCTATCGACTCCCATAAAACCGAATCATACGATATACAAAAACTAAAATCCGAAAACTCATACCTCAAAGCCCAGTTAGAAATAATCAAAAAAGAAAAAGAAATGCATGTAAAAAGCAATGCTCAAGAAAGGATAACAATATCAAAAAACCTACAGAATCTTAAAGAAACTTTACAAAATGAAGTCTTAACATTAAAAAAAGAAAACAGTCTTTTAATCGAAAAAAACAAAGACTTAGTAAAAAAACTGCAGAAAATCCAATCCGGTAAAGGAAAAAAAGCAGAATTCTATAAAAAACAACTGGAAACCCAGGAAAAACATTATCAGATACTGATTAATGATAAAGATAGAATTATAAATTCGTTGAAAAAAGCTGTCGGAGAGAAAAAAATATCAAAACCCAGCAGTGTGAAAAAAAGAAAAACTTGTTCAAGGAAAATATCAGCAGTTCCATCTGGGTTATCATCTCCAAAACTTTTAGACTATCATTTGTATAAGACTTCTAGACATAAACTTGATGAAATAACTAAACTTATTGTTAAATTAGAAAAGGAACAAGCTGAACTTAGGGAATCGGCTTGTGGGGGTGAAGGGTTAAGTGATAGTTCTTTGAATTTCCAGTCTTTAAAAGAACTTACGGCAAGGAGTAAAGAGAAGTTTGGAGAGTTTGATAAACAGAGGATTCATATGAAAAATCGTATGAGCTCAGAGTATTAAGTAGATTATAAATAGTGTTTTAATTTTATTTAGGATATGGGGTTTGTAATTAGTGTAGAGATTTTGTGAGGCTTTTTAATAGTTATTAGGAATTGATTTTTAATTATGAAAGTGGATATGAATAGAAAAAAAGTTTTGTTTTTGGAAATTTTATAGAAAATGCGAGATTGGAAAATTTTTTATTATTTTGATGTAAATAATTTATATTGTAAGTTGTTAATCTGATCTTAGACTTTATTTGAATTGCAAAGAATTTATTATATTTAGTTAAATATTATTAATTCAATCATTTATTATCTTTTTAAGCAGATTAATACATCTAGGATTTGAATTACTTGGATATTGTGAGGATGATAAGCAATAAAATTTTAATTAGTCTGTATTTTATGTTTTTATTCTGTTTATAGGTTTTATAATCTTTTTATAGCCACTTTTTGTTAAATATTTCCTCCACGATTGCTATTTTCCATACCTTTTAAATCTATCTGGTGAAAGCACTGTTATTCTAATTCAAAAGCTCTCCTAATTATTATTTCCTTATATTTCTACATTTTCAAACTAATCATCCTTCTCAATCAAGCCTCACACAAAAAAAAAAATCTAATTTCCACATAAAAACTACATTTTTAACACCATATCACTAATCCAAAACTTCTCCTCTTCCCAAAATCCTTCCTTCACACATCCATTCCCCCAACTAAATCCTAAAAAATATCTCCAAAACCTATCTAAACCTATTACAAAAACATTATAAATGGCGGCAATCAATGTGACGAATGTACGTGTCCTGAACAACCCAACTAGTTTCTTAGAGTCATTTCGTTTCGAGATAACCTTCGAATGTTTAACACCATTACAAGAAGATATTGAATGGAAAATAATATACGTGGGTTCATCAAATGATGCAAAATACGATCAAGTATTAGACTCAGCTCTTATTGGCCCTTTACAATATGGGGCAATGAGATTTATATTTGAAGCTCCAGGTCCTGATATATCAAAAATCCCAGTAGATGAAGTTGTTGGTATAACTGCAGTAATACTTACTTGCAGCTATAAAGACCAAGAATTTTATCGTATTGGGTATTATGTAAATAACCAATATACAGAACCTGAATTAATGGAAAATCTACCAAGTACGCCAATACCTGAAAAAATACAAAGGTCGATACTTGAAGATAGACCTAGGATTAGTAAATTTCCTATAGAGTGGACGAGTTCTAAGACGAATTAAATGCTTATTTCATTTGTGGGTTATATTGCAATAATGGTGATTAGGGTAATTAAGAGTGGGTTATTAAAATACAAATTTAAGTCTAACTGAGGTATTTGGCCGCTTGGGCACAGTTTGAGCTCGGTACTCTTTGAAGAAAACTGGGGTTTTTACCCTTTTAACCCCTGGGTTTGGTCGGAGCTTGATTGCTTTTAATGTTAAAAGGACCCCATCGCCTTCAAAGAGAAAGTTGATAAGTTCCAAAGCCAAATCTTTATTGCAATTCAGCAGCATTTCACTAACTTCTTCATCACTAAACTCATGTATTGCCTCACTTTTCAATGTTTTCCCCCAGTTTTTATACCTCTGCTGTAATTTAACACTTCTCTTCCTACTCAGCATTTCTTGTATCCTATTTTCAAGTTTTTTAGCTATATTAACTTCACTTGACTCTTGCATTTTCCAAGTAAAATGACTAGAAAATCTTTCTAAAGCAACTTTTACTCCAGCTGGTATTTGAATTTCATTTTTATCTTTTAGTATTCTAATAACCCTTTGTAAATACTCAATAAGTAAATCATCACCATTAAGTATTAGTTTTGTATCTTTGCTTGTTTTTATAGACTTTGTGTCTATTGAATTATCAACGCTAAGTTTTTTATTAGCTTTATTATATATAGGTAAAGGTTTCATTGATGATGGACTTTCTAATATTTTTAAATCAGTATTTTCATCAAAGAGAACTGAGTTGATGATTTTATTTATTGGTCTTGCTTGGGTGAAATACTGATCATAAACATGCCCATTTTTACAAGGGTAGAGACGAAGAAAACCTTTTTTCCTAGAGTACTCATCAAGGGTTTCACGGAGTATTTCTTGAACTTTTTTAGACGAATAGTGTTTTTTTGGGAGTTTCGGTACAAGATAAGGAGAGTTTTTAAGTTTAGGAGCTGTTAGACGGGTACATGTTTTATATCCCATTACTTTACGAGCTGGCTTCATATGTATGCCAATAAGATTAAATGTGTCTGTAAGGAGATTTGATTTTATATAAAAATCCAAAGGGGATTCTGTAGCCATTGAAGGGCTAAGGTTGACTTCTAATAGCCACGGTTTCAATGACGAGTCCACAATCACATCAAATCCAAACAAATTAAAACAGTTATTCCTATGTAAATTCAGTCTTTTCGAAGCTTCAACAACCTGACTTTCAATACTCAACACACTCTTAATAACTAAATCATAAATCTTCTGCCACAATCCATCTACATCAATATTCTTCTCTTTAAAATACTTCATCAACGCTGTCAAACTCCATTTATGCCCAACCCCATCATCTTTAGCATTAGCATTCTGAACAAAATTTTCATTCTTCTTATTAACACTATAATTTGTCAAATGTATAAACTTATTATCTTTGAATTCATTAACATACTTTTCACTAGCAAATCTAGTCAACCCTTCTTCATATAAATATACCCTTAAAGGTTCAAAACTAGTAACACAAACATAAAGTCTTATATCAAATTTTAACCCATTAATCAAATATGGGTCGTCAATATATTTAGAAATAACACACATTTCATCTAAAGGGACATTTTGTATAGAATCCACAAGAAAAATCCCTCGTCCTTGAGATGAATTTGCAGGTTTTACGATCCAAATATTTTTTTTATCTGAGTTGAACCTGTTAAATAATATCGGGAAACCTTCAGGTAAGACATAAGTTTCTGGGATAAAATCATAAGCTTCTTTACTGTATTTTTCTTGCATATTAGTCATGTTAATACATAGTTTATCTTTACGAGTTAGTTCATTTGAAGAAGGGAAATGGTTTATTTTTTGATATGGGTTCAAATCTTCATATAGAAATTCCTGTGGAGATGAACCTGACCAGAGAAGATTCCATGAATGAGATTCAGTATAGAAAAAACCAGAAGATTCTAGGACTGATCTTATAAGTTTAGCATCAGCTTTGAAGATTTTATATAAGAGTTGGTGGGTACTTCCTGAGTTACCTTTACTATAGGTATTTGTTGGAACTGTATCTTTTATTAACTGGTCTTCGGTTATTGGAGTTAGGGTTATAAGTGGAGGTTTGAAATCTTCTGAGTCACCTAGTTTTAAAGAAAGCATAGAAAAATGATTGTGTAAATTTTCTAGTATTGGAGTGCTTTGAAAACTATGAAGACCTTGACCTGGATAACCTATTGTTTTGATGTCTATATGGGTGTGTTTTGTGTTTGGTTTATTTATTCCTGTACCACACTTTGTTACGGTTAGTTCTGGAGAATTCATGCTTTTCTTTCGATTGTAGTTCATAATTTTATTGTAATGTATAAATCAACTTGAAATAGAGATTTTTTTTAATTATGTGTATTTGGTTTTATTGTATTTTGATGGGTATTGTTTATTTTTTAGTTGTGTGATTTTATATGAAGATTAGATAGTAAGTTAAGTTTGAATTGTTTTATAATGGGTTTTTTGGAATAAATATTTTTTTTTTTTTTTGATATGCTAAATGGTATTAAATATGAGATATTTAGGGAAATGTGTGTGGAAGTTTGATAGATGATTAGAATTAATCAAGAATAATAGAGTTTTTTTAGCAAAAAAATAAAGTAATTTAAAAAAATGTTATGTATATACAATTAAATGAATGCAAATTAACAAATATTTACTATGAAAAGAATGATATCTAAGATTAGTACTGATAATAACAATTTATTTATTGAAATTATTTGTAAAGGAGAATATGAAAAAAGCGGAAATATAAATTTTTACAAAAAATACTTTTTTTATGTATCTTAAAATTGCTATAAGTTTAATTTTAATAGTTTTTGACTTGACTTTTTTGTTTACTAAATATGAGAGTTGCAATTATATAGTATATTGAATTTTCGGGGGAATTAGCACTTGAAATAATGTGGTTTATTTAAAATAAAATACCAAGTTAGAAACTGAGTTTAATTATCCCAATTAGAATCTACATATAAATAAAATAAAATACCAAGTTAGAAACTTAGTTTAATTATCCCAATTAGAATCTACATATAAATCAAAATATAATAAAAGTTATTTTGGTATAGAAAATAGGTTTTTTTTGCTTTTAGTATTATAAATAGTAGGATTTACGCAAAGAAACTAATAATAGATTCATGATATACTTAAACAATGTTGATTCTTATAATATGACAAACTCAAATAAGGTATTTACTTTTTTATGAAGTTTTCTGCGATATAGAATCATATTTAAAATCAAAATCGAATGTTTAGTATAATTTGTTTCGGGAGATGCAGGGGTTGTATTCAAAATTGAGGCTAATTCTATATACCTGACAATTTCATTAGAAAATTATTCATCTTATGTATTTTATACAAATTTTATTAGAGATTCATCTAGATTTATATGATTCCCCTTTTACAAAAAATTATCTATTCATAAACTGCTAATCTGCTTATTTATCATAATTCTGATCACTTGTTCATTTTTTATTTCCTATATATTCTAATTGATATACTAATATAATCAAGGTTAATTTAATTATTATCGTTCAAGTGATAAAACCAAAAATACCAAAAGAAAAATTTCAATCACAGACTTTCTAATTTTTCTTATGATTTGCATTATAAAATACGTTGTTAAAACCTAACTAGAGTTTTAAATTTAATTATAATTATAAGTATCTTGTTATGCTATATATAAATTTTAATATTACAGATTAGATTTCACTACTTATTTACCATGAAATCAATGGTTTGATTTAAAATTTTATACTCTTAGATGCTATGCTAATTAGATGAAAATCTATGGATAATAATGTCGAATACCTTAGAAGAGCCTCTTATATCAAAAAGTCTAGACACTTTCCAATCGCAGAATTTCGCGCAAATCAAAAGCCCAGTCTCTGATGATCTAAAAAGAGACAGAGCACTTGAAGAAATTTGGAAGACCTGGAATTATATGCAAATAGAACCCAAACTAGGATTGAATAGTTCATTTGTATATACACTCACAGGCCATGCAAATGAAGTCAAGTGTGTAAACCTAAGCCCAGACGGTAAATTCCTGGTAAGTTGTTCTACTGATTCCTCAATCAAAATCTGGAATCTCTTAGAAAAAAAAGAACATTGCACCTTACCAATAAAATCCAAATCTATATGGTGTGTTAAATACAGCCCTGATGGTACCTCTTTAGCTTTTGGCACAGCCGACAGTTCAATAAAAATCTTCAACTTAATAACCAAATCAGAATCATGTACTCTAAATGGTCATTCAAAATTCATATGTAGTCTTTCCTATAGTTCAGATGGTAAATACTTAATAAGTGGTAGTGCAGATAATCTTATTAAAGTTTGGAATATATCTGAAGGTAAAGAAGACTTTACACTTTCTGGTCATAACAAAGTTGTGTGGAGTGTAGCTTTAAGTTCAGATTGCAGATATATAATAAGTGGTTCAGAAGATACAACAATCAAAGTATGGAACTTTACTGAGAAAAGAGAAGAATTTACATTGCAAGGACATAAAGAATCAGTCTTAGCAGTAAATTTTACTTTGGATGGAAGGTTTATAGCAAGTGGTTCAGCAGACACTAATATAAAAATCTGGAACCTCGCTGATAGAAAAGAGGAATTCTCATTATCAGGTCATTTAAAAGGTATAAACAGTATAGCTTTTAGTTCAGATGGGGTGTATATGGCGAGTGCATCAAAAGATAATATGATAAAACTATGGAATTTAATAGAAAAAAAAGAAGCTTGTACTTTATCTGGACATACAAAAGGGGTTTTGGGTGTAGTTTTTAGTCCTGATGGTAAAGCTCTTATAAGTTGTTCTGCTGATTGGACTATAAAAATATGGAACTTGGCTGAGAAAAAAGAAGAAGGGACTTTGACTGGTCATACAAATTGGATAACTTCTATAAGTTTTACTCCTGATGGGGAATTTTTAGCTAGTGGCTCAGGGGATCAGTATATAAGAATATGGAATTTTAAGGAAAAAAAGGAAGAATGTATTTTGATGGGACATAGCAAAACTGTATGGAGCGTGAGTTTTAGTCCTGATGGGCAGTATTTGGCTAGTGGTAGTGCTGATAATCTTATAAAAATATGGAGATTTTCTGATAAGACAGAAATTGGATCTTTGGTTGGACATAAAAGCTGGATTAATAGCGTGTGTTTTAGTCCAGATGGCAAACTTTTAGCTAGTGGATCTGCGGATTGTCTGATAAAAATTTGGAGTTTTTCTGAGAAAAAAACCCTTTTTTCTTTAGCGGGGCACGTTTTGACTGTCCGCACCGTGGTTTTCAGCCCGGATGGGAGGTTTTTGGCTAGTGGGTCTGAAGATAATCTAATAAAAATTTGGAACCTCAACGAAAAAATCGAAGAGTTTTCTTTGGCTGGACATAAAAATTTTATCAGAAGCCTAAGTTTCAGTCCTGATGGGAGGTTTTTAGCTAGTGGCTCTGATGACTATCTAGCTAAAGTGTGGAACATGGCTGAAAAAAGAGAAGAATTCACACTTGTCGGGCATAAAAACATCATTCGTTGTGTGAGTTTTAGTCCTTCTGGTATGTTTCTAGCCAGTGGTTCAGCTGACAACATATTGAAAATCTGGAATCTAACTAGTAAAACTTTAGAATATACTTTGACTGGACATTCTAAAAGCATCTTAAGCCTAGCTTTTACCCCAGATGGTAAATATATCGCAAGTGGTTCTGGGGACAATCTTATAAAAATCTGGAATTTGACTGAAAAAAATGACTCAAGTAATGAAAAGTCTAATACAATAAGATGTGTGAGTTTTAGTTGGGATATGAAATACTTAGCAAGTGGAAGTGAAGATAATCAAATCAAAGTTGTGAATTTACAAGACAATATTGATGAATGTGTTTTTTCAGGACATACTGATAAAATAAGAATAGTTTGTTTCAGTAAAGATGGGAAATATTTAGCTAGTGGTTCAGATGACACAACGGTAAAACTATGGGATTTATTAGGGAAAAGAGAACTTTGCACATTTTCAGGTCATAAAAGTATAGTACGTGGTTTATGTTTTAGCCCAGATGGGAATTTATTAATTAGTGGGTCAGAGGACACTTTGATTAAAGGATGGAATTTATATGAAAAAAAAGAAGAGTTTACTTTGGCAGGACATACTAAGACTGCTTGGAGTATAGCTTTTAACCCAGATGGGAGAACTTTTGCTAGTGGATCTTCAGATGGGTTGATAAAAGTATGGAACTTAGAAGATAAAAAAGAATTCACATTATCTACTGAATCAAAAATTATTTGGTGTTTAACTTTTAGCCCAAATGGTGAACTTCTAGCTTGTGGGACACTAGATAAAAGTGTTAGGATATGGAGCCTTATAGATAAAAAAGTCCTTTATAATTTCTTAGGCCATATAAATGCTGTTTGTACTATTAGCTTTAGTCCTGATGGTAAATATTTAGCTAGTGGGTCAGGGGATAGCCTGATAAAAATCTGGAGTTTAGATGATAAAAAAAAAATAGTTACACTTAAAGGGTTTACAAGCTGGGTACGATGTGTGAGTTTTAGTTTGGATGGGAAGGTTTTAGCTAGTGGATCTGAAGATAATCTAATAAAATTCTGGAATGTTGATAAATCAAAGGAAGAGTGTTCTTTAGTATGTCATTCAAATCCTTTAAGATGGACAAGTTTTAGTCCAAATGGGGAGTTACTAGCAAGTATTTCTGGGGTTTGTGTGATAAAAGTATGGAATGTCTCTGAAAGAAAAGAAAAATTTCAGCTTGAAGGGCATACAAGGTGGATAAGATGTGGGTGTTTTAGTCCATTTGATAATTTTTTTGCTAGTGGCGGTGATGACAATTTGATTAAAATATGGGATTTAAATAAACAAGCAGAAGCTTTTACGTTATCAGATCATAAAGATTGGGTTTTATGTTTAAGTTTCAATAAAGATGGTAAAAAACTCGCTAGTGGATGTAAAGATGGGCTTATAAATGTATGGGATTTCTTTGAAAGAGCAATTGAATTTACTTTATCTGGACATGAAAATTGGGTTAATTGTATTTGTTTTAGTCCTTGTGGGGAATTTTTAGCTAGTGGGTCTAAAGATGAAAGTGTTATAATATGGAATATTAAAAATAGAAATAAAGAGTTTTCTTTGATGGGACATGGGAACTGGGTAAGTAGCGTTTGTTTTAGTCCTGATGGGAAAAATGTGGCAAGTGGGTCTGGAGATTCTAAGGTTATTTTATGGGATTTTGAAGGAAGGAAAGAGATTTGTAGTCTTGTTGGACATAAAAATGCTGTTAAATCAGTTGGTTTTGGACTTGGGGGGTTGGTTTTAGCTAGTGTTTCATCTGAAAATGTTGTGAAAATATGGAATGTGTATGAGAAAAAAGAGGAATATGAGATTAGGAATTATTCTTATACTGTGTGGAATGTGAATTTTAACCCGGATGGGAATGTTTTGGTTAATGGCTTAGGGGATAATTGTATTAAGTTGTGGAATATGGTTGAGAGAAAAGAACAATGTAAACTTATGGATAGTCAAAATGTGATGAAGAG